>JAJOZX010008756.1:55000-90000 GCA_023014485.1 Bathynomus jamesi
ACGACGCTTGTATAGGAGAACATTCCGCGCAAGTTGAGAAGATAGAACGAACAAATGAAAAAATGAGGTAACCACCCAGGAATCGAACCCGGGATCTTCCGATTGCCGGTCAGATATGATAACCATTACACCACGGGCCTCACTCGAACAGATACCGTAATTCCTCTACAGACGCGCAGAAATAATGCCCCAAGGGGGCACCTCCCGAATGCCGTATCTATATATACATTTCAACTGCAAAGAACACGCAGTATAAATAACGTAAAGAACGACGCTTGTGTTGGAGAACATCCCGCGCAAGATGAGAGAGAGGAATTACGGCATTTGTTCAAGTGAGGCCCGTGGTGTAATGGTTATCATATCTGACCGGCAATCGGAAGATCCCGGGTTCGATTCCCGGGTGGTTACCTCATTTTTTCATTTGTTCGTTCTCTCTTCTCATTTTGCGCGGTATGTTCTCCTATAAAAGCGTCGTTCTTTACGTTATTTATACTGCGTGTTCTTTCCAGTTGAAATGTATATATAGATACGGCATGCGGGAGGTGCCCCCTTGGGGCATTGTTTCTGCGCGTATGTAGAGGAATTACGGCATTTGTTCGAGTGATGCCCGTGGTGTAATGGTTATCATATCTGACCGGCAATCTGAAGATCCCGGGTTCGATTCCCGGGTGGTTACCTCATTTTTTCACTTGTTCCTTCTCTCTTCTCATCTTGCGCGGAATGTTCTCCTATACAAGCGTCGTTCTTTACGTTATTTATACTGCGTGTTCTTTGCAGTTGAAATGTGTATATATATATATATTATATATATATATATATATATATATATACATTATATATATATATACAATATATATATATATACACAATATATATACATTTTATATATATATACAATATATTTACATTATATATATATAAAATATATATATATATATACAAAAATATATATATATATATATATATATATACGGAAATGATTCGTAGTGGAGAGGCAATTCTCAAAACACGAATTTAAGTTACTTAGGTCTATCCAGATACGTTAGAACTCGTAGTTACATTGAAAATATGAGAAATTCAATCGAACATTAACCTAGTTGAACTTGCTTACTATTTATAAATAAATTTAAAGTTGTCAAGTCAAGAAGCTAGAAATGAAATTGACATAATAAATACTGTGATTCAAACAACATATGCGGATTTATTCTAAAATTACATTCATAGAATAAATACCATAAGTACTGAAAGTATGCATCTTAAATATATGCAGAATAATGGTTAAAAGTGTTTGTTTACTCACGGCTTAACCAATATATAATTAAGGAAAGGGTAGGTTTAAGAAGAGAAATACACAGTAAGAAGATCATATTATATGGGGAAATTTTAATTTCTGAATGCCTTATAAGGGCAACGCCTTTCCCTAAATTAAATAATCCGATGTGGAAACGGATCAGCCTTCAATATAGTGTCATTCTCATTTATGTTAACATCATGAAAAATGCGTCTACCGGTTTAGGACGACTAATTCTTGTAACTTGGGTGGAAAGTGCTTTCTTTAGGAGGAATAATTCGTACGACGAGTCGCCTAACGACTCTTATAGTTTTCCAAAGGGATGACTAAATTAAATTTTTATAAATCTCATAAAGTTCATATATTTTATAAGTAAAAATGGAAAAACTAAAATTTGCATACTCAACCGAAAGACGAAAGCCTACATTACGAGAGCCTACTTTATTAGTTAATTGAATGAAATTATATGAATTTATATTTTGCAGTATAATTTAGTTATCAGGTACGGTCAGCAATTATTTCGAATGCAAGCTTTACCCTCATCGTCAGCATCTGATCTCTATTTACAGAAAGTTGCTTTCGAGAGACTTTCGCAATCTCGCTTTATGACACAGAATGATATCGTAATGTTTTTATGAGTTAATATGTGTTTTAAAATAAATAAAGGAAAGCGATATAGCAGGGAGAAAATTTGAAATACACAGACGAAGAAATTTATAAGTTGCACAACGAGAGGTCATTTCAGTGAGGCTCGTAAATCGAACACTAATTCGTTAAGCACTAATCACTGAAGGAAAATATTATGTATTTAATTAAATTAAACACTTATCACTAATTGTCAGTTAGTTACGCACTAACTACCGAATGAAGTTATTACTTTAGCAATTCAATTCTACCATGTAAATTTAATTCAATAAATTAAACTACCTTCATTCGGTCGTTTTTTCGTAAGTATTTAAAATGGAGCAAAACACAAAGGGGCCAGATGGTAGAAATGGTTTAAGTCTTAATTTCAAGAATGCCCATTTCCTCGTAGCCAACGTTAGGTGCTGATTCTGGCGTACGATATGACTGAATTATTGGGGACAATCTTCTGACGAAACTTGGGCTCGTCGGTGAAAAGCGAAATTCATGAGGGGGGCTTCTTGGTGGCGTTGGCGATCGGGTCACCTGAGCTTCCGGGGGGCCTGATGCAGGGATTTTAAACCTGGCAGTTGGTACCGGTGGAGGATCTCGGCGACAGCATCGTCTCTTCCAGATCGCAATTCCGACGACTGCTATTCCCAACGCGAGACACAGGGTGAGGATGGCGTGGCGACCCTGCGCAGGTACCGGGTTACATCCTGAAGGTCTATTCCCTTAGACAGGGAAGCGTTGAAGTGGTGAAGGGCCTCCTTCGTAAATGAAGAGTTCACGATATACGTGATCTCGAAATCAAGAGGTGGTTCAGGATCAGCAGGCTTCGATAGTTGGGCTTCATAATGAGACGTGCGCTGAAAGTGTACGTGGGGCCTAGTAAAATTAGGGCGCCCATCGGTCGAAAAAGGACTCCGTGACTGGAGAAGGCCTGCGCCCCAACTTGCATCACACAGAAGGTTAAGAGGACGGGGATCATGATTAAAATATATTTCATATGAGCACTGATAAACAAGAAGATTCCTTCTCTCGAAATCTTAATGAATTCTTTTTTATAAATTTTTACTCGATTCCCTTGAACTCAAGGAATTTGAGAGCTGATATGGACGCGCGAAACATGCTATCTCATCATATTATATTTCCAACCTATGCATTTATGCTGATTGTTTTCGCGTGAATATTCCCTCGCCACCAATTTCTGAGTCAATCGTTACGATATCAAATGTATAAATTTATCAAATATTATTAATAACATAAATTGATATAAACCAGTAGGAAACACGATATAAAATATATATAGTTACGTGAACATTGTTAACTCCCAACATGAATCATGCCTTTCAGTCAACTTTCGGAGGGGGGGGGAGATTAATTTGATTTTATATTAAGTGGTAAAAGATTTGTTAAAAGGAAAGAACATTTTTCTTTATTGTCCCGGGGAAGAGTTTAACCCATTTGTTCCCTTTGGTTAATTCGTGTGCGTGTCTTGTTTACTCGTTCGATCGGCTTCTAAACGTTAGCCGATAAGTTCATCTTCTAGACCAGCAATCAGGACTTTTAAATGAGTTCTGGTGGTCGACGTGTGTGACCGCAAATTATCCGTTTCTTCGTAACGACAGCGGAAACGGTGCGGTTCGTTTGTCATCTTCCTTTTCCTTTTCGTTTCGTCACTATAATTGCGTTTATTTCTCTGGCGTCCGTAATTCATCTCGTTTGTTTCTTCATCTTCTGTCACAATTTCATGTTCGTCTCCTTTTCTTCTCTTTCGTCCAATACGGTCCTTAAGAAGGGTTTTTAATCTATTCCCTTCTTCTGGGTCTACTTTAGGAATTATTACAAATTCTTGTACTTCCCTTCTTGCCGGCTCTGCAGACTTAGGGGTTAACGAGAATTCGCTCATCATTTCTATGTTATAAATTTCCTCCGAAATTTCATCTTCAGACCATTTAAGCTTATGGTTCATGACTTGATTGATCTCTTTTTCACTCACTTCTTTCTTGGGTTCTTCGCCGTTGGAAGAGCATTCATTTGGCGCGCTACAGGGTTTTTTCCCTTCGCAATCGTAGTATCGTAAAACTTCTCCCGCCACCTTTGTCCTTTCTCCCGTAACTTTAACTCTATCGTTGCCGGATTCATTTCGCACGATAACGGATACATTCCTTTCTACCCTTAGGTTTAAAGGGGTTTCTCTCGCCTCTACGATTAAAGTGGATCTCTCCTTCAACGGGGAGGAGTCCGTACTTCTAAAATTGCTCCAGCTAAAGGGGCAATGGAAGTGGACCCTCGTACTAATGGGGGAGGGATGTTGTTTACTTCTTTTCTCCCCGCGCTTTGGTCTTCTTGGTTTGTGGCTCCCATCAGTTTCGTACTTAAGGGGATTTGTATCTCATTTATGTAAACCACAAACCCCGTGCCTTTACCTGCAATATGTATGAGGTTAACTTGGATGAAATCCGCCCCTAAAATAAAGTTTAATCTCTCAGGCAATTCTTTAACGAGCAACGTAGTAAGATCATATTTCTCGCGCTCAATGTCTATTTTTGTTTCTATTTGTCGCATGGTGGTTAAGACTTCGTGTTTTACCGCCTTACGGCTATGACTCGTAATTTCGACTTGGGGTCGAAATTCAACAGTGTCAATTGAACCTTTCCTTGTTAGACAAACATCGGTCCCTTGGTTCAAAAGTTCAAGAGACATCATGGGACCGTTTTCATTCATTATTTGTTGCTCTGCATTCTCCCTCACGCAACTTTCGTTTATTTTTACCCTCGTCGATTCCCAGGGGCAATCGTTCGAGGGAGCTACTTCATTTATGTCTCTTTCGCTGAACTCCGTCATTTCCTGTATAGCCAATTCATCCGCGTCCATTATCACGATATTTTCCTCGCTCGTTTTTAATTCATTTTCGAAATTTACATTTTTGTTCGTCGGATTCAAACTACCGTTCTCACATACAAACACGAGTCATTCTTCGTCACGTTATGTCTCATATTCATGTCACATGAACACATAATATACACTCCATTTACCCATTGTGCTCCCGTTGGGGGATCAATTTCCCTTCGGTTTTTCGCGTTCTCATCTATCACACTATCATCCATCTCGCTCTCAGGTTTTAATTCTTGCATTCCTTCCATTTCTTTCTCGCTTAATTCGAACATTTCATACATTCTTCTCGTACACACCGATATCGTTTTCACCTCGTCTGTGTCCTCTGACTGAGACTCTACCTCAAAGTTAAGGTCACTTTCCCTTTCCTCGGACTCGTTTTGAGGTCTTCCTAATGCTATCTCCGCTCTCAAGGTCAAATCACTCTGCAGACTCGCTTCGTCCTCTTGCACCGTATATGCACTTTCAATACAGCTCGTTTCTTTCCTTTCATACATTTCATTCATCTTTTTCGCTTCCTTATTTGCGAGATTTTTCTGTCTCTTTCATCCCATTCGTTCACTTTCACTTTCTCACCTTTATCTCTTCGGTCCCGGTCCCTGCCTTTGTCTTCTTTTCTCCTTACCAATATCGACTTCAATTTAAGTTCTTTTGTCTTGTGTTTGCCTCTTCCTCCTCCTTAAATGACTCTCGACGGGAGAAAAGGTCCCTTTCGGTTGAGGGGTCATTTCTTCGGGGCCACGGAGAATCATCTCGCCCTTTTTCCATTCCTTTTCTGGGCGTCTTCCGCGGTTAAGTTCTCTTTCCTTATCGTATCTCCGATAGGGTGACGGACTTCGGTCCGTTATTCTGTCGGTATACCTGCCTCCATTCCTGTCAGGGGAGGGGTAACCTCCGTTTCTCCTGTCGTTAGGGGAGTAGTCTCTGTCGTAAGGGGAATAGTCCCTTCTTCTTCGTTGTTCATAGGGTGACGGAGAGCGGTACCGATTCTCGTACCTATTCTCATATCTGTAGTCGTATCTGGGGTTACCCTCATACCTGTTGTTGTATCTTGGGTTACCCTCATGCCTGTTGTCGTATCTTGGGTTACCCTCATGCCTGTTATCATATCTGGGGTTACCATAGTTACCTCTATTTCTCTCATACGGCGAGAAGTTCCGTCTCCTCGAATATTCGGAAGGGGAAGAGTACCTACTTCCTCTTCTTTCGTAATCTTCATACCGTCGGTCTCCTCTTGGGGTCCATTCCCTCAGATGATCTCTTTCATTCTCTCGCCTATAGCTATCTTCCCTTTCACTCACCCTTTCTCTCTCCTTCAATGTCTTCATATTTCAATCAGGGGGCACTGAAGAGCTAGGTGTTCCCTGTCTTCACATAGAAGACATGGAGCGTGCTTATACCCAGCATTTTTTGTATGGAATTCGGGTGCATTACTAGTGTTATACGGGACAATAATAACGTGTGGATTGGGGAAGCCTACACTGGGGGAATACAAGTGAGGATACCCTGGATAGAAAGGGGGAATATAGGGATGAGGGAAGTGTGTAGGGAGTGGTTGCTGATACATGGTTGGGACTGATTCCTTCTTGGCCAAGAGGCATGTTCTCGAATGAAATCGGACAAAACTCGACCGAATTTGAATCGCAAAATTGTGCTAAAATTGGGTTCAAAACCGGATCAGTTTCAAACTCGAGTCTAGGGGAACCGATTGGAAGGAAAGGTACTCTATTTATATCAAAATTTTGGGGGAAAGAAATGAAGGTTTGATGGGGTTAATTTAGGGGAACTGCCCTCAATAAGAGGCTCTCCACTCGTCCTCTAAAACCTCTAGCAAAAAAAGATATATATACAATATATATTTATATATATATATATATATATATATATATATATATATATACACATATATATATATATACAATATATATATATACATATATATACAATGTATATACAATTTATACATATACATATATACTAAATGTATATAAAATTTATACATATATATAGTATATACCATATATATTTATATATATATACATATATACGTTAATTATACTGCGTGTTTGCAGTTAAAATGTATACATATATATATATATATATATACATATATATATATATATATATATATATACATATATATATATAAATATATGTATAGAAACGACGTAAGTATAGAGGAGTGTTCTGCACACGTGGAAGAGAAATAACGAACAAATGAAAAATAAGGCACCCGCCCGGGAATCGAACCCAGGATCTTCCAATTGCCGGTCAGACGTGCTAACCACTACACCACGGAGCCGCGATAGTCAGAAGTCGCAATTCTCCTACATAGGGCAGAAACCAATGCTTTGAGAGGGCACCCTCGCAAATCGTGAACATGTACATTTAACTGCAATGACCACGCAGTATATTAATGTATAGAAACGACGTAAGTATAGAGGAGTGTTCTGCACACGTGGAAGAGAAATAACGAACAAATGAAAAATAAGGCACCCGCCCGGGAATCGAACCCAGGATCTTCCAATTGCCGGTCAGACGTGCTAACCACTACACCACGGAGCCACGATAGTCAGAAGTCGCAATGCTCCTACATAGGGCAGAAACCAATGCCTTGAGAGGGCACCCTCGCAAATCGTGAATATGTACATTTAACTGCAATGACCACGCAGTATATTAATGTATAGAAACGACGTAAGTATAGAGGAGTGTTCTGCACACGTGGAAGAGAAATAACGAACAAATGAAATTTCTCTTCCACGTGTGCAGAACACTCCTCTATACTTACGTCGTTTCTATACATTAATATACTGCGTGGTCATTGCAGTTAAATGTACATATTCACGATTTGCGAGGGTGCCCTCTCAAGGCATTGGTTTCTGCCCTATGTAGGAGAATTGCGACTTCTGACTATCGTGGCTCCGTGGTGTAGTGGTTAGCACGTCTGACCGGCAATTGGAAGATCCTGGGTTCGATTCCCGGGCGGGCGCCTTATTTTTCATTTGTTCGTTATTCTTCCACGTGTGCAGAACACTCCTCTATACTTACGTCGTTTCTATACATTAATATACTGCGTGGTCATTGCAGTTAAATATATATATATATATATATATATTATATATATTTCATATATATATATATACAGGGTGTTTGAAAACTTTCTGTACAAATTGTAATGGGGGATAGGCAACACCAAGACAAACCCTTTTCGTCTATAAGTGTATGTCCGCTGACGTCACCATTCGGCGAGAGAGGGCGCCGCTGCAATTGGCTAAAAGGTGAAGTAGGCTAGACTCGCGCTTGCCGCGGGCATTCTTAAATCGGACGTAGTACGCGTAACATGGAGCGCTTCACGACTGCTGAGATGGCTGACATGCATATGGTGTATGGGGCTGCCAATGGAAACGGAAGAGCTGCCGTGAGGTTGTACCGACAGCGCTTCCCAAACAGACGTGTGCCAAACCACCAAACGTTTGCGCATTTGCATCAGCGACTGTGAGAAACTGGAACATTCCATGCAAACATGCATGACACTGGTCGGGAGAGAAACGTGCGCACTCCTGACATGGAAGAAGAAATCCTACGGCGATTTGAGGACAATCCAAGCGCAAGCACGCGAGGTGTTGCACGTATCCTCGGTGTGAACCACGACCTGGTCTGGAGAGTGTTGCACGAGCAGCAGTTACATCCGTTTCATCGTCAGAGAGTCCAGGCATTACAACCTCGGGATTACCCTCTTCGTGTGGAATTCGCACGCTGGTTTCTGCAGCAGACAGCGGTGCAACCTAATTTTCCGGCTTATGTGCTGTTCTCAGATGAGGCCGGTTTCACACGTGAGGGTGTGTTTAACATGCACAATTCTCACGTGTGGGCGCACGCAAATCCACATGCTACACGGGTGCATGCTCATCAAGAACGGTTCGCCGTCAATGTTTGGGTGGGTATTGTCCATGGCAAGTTGATTGGGCCGTACCTGCTGCCTGCCCGACTCGACGGGCGGGTTTATCGGATATTTCTTGAAGAAACGTTGCCGGAACTGCTGGAAGATGTTCCCGTGGCTATTCGTAGACGAATGTGGTTTCAACACGACGGGGCCCCAGCACACTCGAGCAACGATGTGCGGGATTATCTGAACGCCACTTTTGGGGACCGATGGATAGGCCGGGGTGGGCCCGTAGCCTGTCCACCGAGATCGCCCGATTTAACATGCCTCGATTTCTTCCTGTGGGGACACATGAAGAACCTCGTGTACGAGACTCCCATTTACTCAGAAGAAGACCTCGTAGCAAGAATCGCTGTCGCCGCTGGAACTGTTCCCGAAATGCCGGGAATCTTTCGACGTGTACGTCGGTCAATGCTTCGACGCTGTCGGGCATGCATTGATGCTACCGGTCGCAACTTTCAGCACCTTCTTTAAATAAACATGTTACGCGTACTACGTCCGATTTAAGAATGCACGCGGCAAGCGCGAGTCTAGCCCACTTCACCTTTTAGCCAATTGCAGCGGCGCCCTCTCGCGCCGAATGGTGACGTCAGCGGACATACACTTATAGAGGAAATGGGTTTGTCTTGGTGTTGCCTATCCCCCATTACAATTTGTACAGAAAGTTTTCAAACACCCTGTGTATATATATATATATATATATATATATATTATATATATATATATATATAATATATATTTTATAATGTTATAATGTTATAATGTTTCAGACCAAAAAAGACCCTAGGATCTACTCATGGCTGGTCTAACTAACTGCGTTCGTAATTGTGTATGTCCTCCGTGGTGGCAGAGGGGACCTACAACTTTACGTGGATTCCGAACCACAAGAACATAAGAAATTTATGTAACAACTTCCTGTACATTGGCAACGACCAATTTAGCAAAACTAATTAATTATCGATTTAAAACTAAAGATAGAATCTCTGGATCCAGAGGATCAAGTCATAATAGACTACTATCCACAAATATGTTACACTCTATATCTATTTATAACCGACATGCAAATATATCAGATCCAAAGAATCCAGTCAATTTCATTACGGTATAAATCAATACTAGTACATTGTCACGAAAAATAAGTAACGGTCCATATCAATTGTGGACCAAGTCAAAATTTACAACCATATACATTACAATATATACACTTTGGACTCTGATAGACTTACTAAAAATGCTGAAGGTTCCTGACTCTTCTTATAGCGTATCCGGAAAGTTTAATGACTAAGTTCTTCTGAAGAGAGCAAGGCTCGAAGGATAAGATAAAAACTATCTTTTACTGTAATTTACTGCTAAAATGTACAGGTAGTGCTCAGCCTCTGAATTAGCTTCTGATTGACAATAGAACATTTTTACTGGGTTTATATACCCAAAAACTGCTAACATCATTATTATTAAATGCTAAAAAGGCTGTATTATTTTTGCGCAATATTCAAAAGTAAAGTAAATTTTTAGCTGTGGTAAGGCTTGAACGAGTAAACAAAATATTTGAAGACGAAACCATATTTTTATCTTAAACCGCGACTTTTCAGATCTGATGTTATCATGATCTGCCAAGTTAACTAAAAGTGGAAATCGGACTATGCATCTTTACACTAAAATATGCATATGAGTAAAATTTTAAGGTTTAAGATATACAATTTTAATGCTTAGGCAAGACATGATCTCATCTTTTATAACGAAAGGAATGTATACAAAATATGAACATTGCAAAGCTTAAGCACGATTCCTTATTAAGCGAAATCTAAAAAAATGATTATGAGATTTTAAAAAAACAAAAGGTCACCAATTATTTGGCAAAGTAGAAAGCAAATCAAAATTTTTATCCAAACTCGCGTTGGGCGATTTTGGTCCTTATG
Organism: Bathynomus jamesi; assembly: GCA_023014485.1. Classification (NCBI taxonomy): domain Eukaryota; kingdom Metazoa; phylum Arthropoda; class Malacostraca; order Isopoda; family Cirolanidae; genus Bathynomus; species Bathynomus jamesi. Next base: position 65,676 of record JAJOZX010008756.1, read on the forward strand.
TAAAAATGAATACACACACGTACATACATATGAGTATAGGCATTATATAAAGTTAAATATATAAGAATATACAGGATTATATAAATACATGAACAATATAACACATGAATTTTTAAAATGGATATTTTTTCTTAAAATGGATACAAGAACTATATAAATGAATACAAGAATTACATGAAGAATAAAATATTATAGGAATATGGGAGTTATTTATGGTTCATTTTTACAGGGCTCTTCCCTTTAGAATGATATTAGTATAATAATGTAACATCCTAACTAATGCTAACTAGATGATAACTATGGGTTTTATAATACAGAGTTATATATACAACATAAGTCGGGTGGTTAAGTCTAGTTCACGTGGTCTGGCTACGTACTCTTGGTCGTGCATAAATAGTTTCATGTTCCGTGTCACTTGGTTTTCTTTGTTCCCAGAATGATCTTTTCACCACCAATATACCGAGGATAATAGCACATACAATAATGATACTAACGGCAGATGTTGAGAGAATGGTTACCAGTTGTAGTATTTGTAAGAGGTTATTTTGTTTATCATCTGAAATTTTAAACCGGCTCAATTGATCATTCCATTCAGGGGCATGTAGTTCGGGTAGGATGGTTACAGGTTTTATGGAGAGATTTAAGATTTCTATGACGGGTTTAAATTTAATTTGCGACAGGAATGGGTATGAGTTATTAAGGGTAACCTTGTACGGGTTGTATATTTGGAGGGCTTTTGAACGTAAGGAGCAACCAATTGGTAGCCGAATAACCATAGGGATTGTGATGAGGGAATAATTCGATGGACACTCGAGAGTAGCGGCAGTCCTGTTCGCGAAAGAAACCCAGATGTCTGGTCCAATTCGTAGTTGGATGGTATTAGGGGAATGAAATTTTTTAAATGAACATACCGGGGCATGCCGGTCACGAATTAAGTCGATAAAGCAAGACCTAGTAGTTGGAAGAATAACTGGTTTGAGTGGAGGGCAGACGAGTTGTTTATTTGGTTGCGGGAATCGGCAATGCCGGACGTCGCTATCTGACATCATAGAATAAGCTGACAGATCTTTGGTGAGGAAAAGGTAAGGTGGTACGGTGGGTAAATACAATCGATAGACATTAGAGTCGTTTTGGTAGGGTGTTGGGAAAGGGTGAAATTTATATACGTCATAAATGAGGACATCGAAAAATGGTATAATTATGAGGTATGTGTAGGGGCGTGGTCCATGTACAGTCCAGGTGTATTCTAGAATTGGGGGTAATTAGTGTGGTTGAGTGAGAATATGGGTGATAATTTTAATTGTGACTGGGCGGTGTGAATCAAGGACTGAAGTATTTCCCATGGTATTAGGGTGGAAAGAGTGATTTTTCCATGGGCTAGCTGGGTTGCACGCTAAACCTTGGAATGAATCGTAGTTATTCGTTGTAAGTATTTATCGATTAGGGTTACTTGTACTGTAGGTTCATTATCCCTATTAATTCTAGATATCGTTTGTGTTCTTTGTATTGAGCTAACATGGATTCAAGGTATGTGAATCTGTCCGAAAGGGAGTGGAGGAAGCGATTGTTTTCGTGTAATGACCTAATAGTTTGTTCTAACATCTGTCCGAAAGGGAGTGGAGGAAGCGATTGTTTTCGTGTAATGACCTAATAGTTTGTTCTAACATCTGTCCATTATATTGTCGATTTCGCGCGAAGAGATTCAATTTAAGTTCAATTCTTTTAATATCTTCTTCGGTTGCTAATCCGAATAAACCTTTGAATAGTTTCCCTCCTATATCTATCAGTCCCCTTTTACTTCTTTGGTTAAAGTTTTCTGAGTTTTTAGTTTCAGTTTGTATCCATGGTGAGGCTAATATTTCTGATTGATTGTAATTTTAGCAGGGGTTTGCAAATTTATATAAAGGTCTGCGTGGCCTTTCAAAAATTTACCTTCTTCAAGTTTTTCTATAACAACTCCGGTAGAAATTTTAATGCTAGGGCTACAAGAGTAAATAATTTGGAAAATTATAAGCGGGACAATTTTATTCATTTCTTTGCCTTAGGTTATACGGAGCTGGGGGTGGTTGTGTGGATATTTGTGTTTGTGGGCGAAGGGGTCGGCCTCGTTTTGGTGGCAATGGGGTTCGATCGTTAAGCTCGGATTCTGAGCGGGTTCGTTTCTTATGTGAAGGTTCTAGTTCACGTGGGTGATGCATTTGCGGGCGGTATGTAGGGTCCGTGCGTCGATCATCAATCGGTGATGGTGATGACAGAGGAGATGGTGGAGTTGGAGGAGATGGTGGAGTTCCACTGAGTGATCCTCTCGAAGTGGTTTCTCCAGGGTCTGTGTCCGATGGGACGCTTGGCTCTGGGGCCTCCTCTTGTTCAGAGATTGCCTCGCGTACTGGTGGTATTACGAGGTACCAATCTTCGTCATGGGTAGCGGTTCTCGCGGTGACCACTTCAGTTTTTTTATCCCTGCTCGATCTGGAATGATCACGGAGGTCGAGGATTTCATAACGATTTTTTCCGAGGTTTTTCATAATCCTATATGGGCCATCCCATTTTGGGTGTAATTTGCGATGAGCACCTGGCGGTTTCACGCTTTTAAGATAACATCGCATACCGACGATTATAGTCCGTTGACGGGGATGACGCCTATGTTGCTCTTGCTCCATCTGTTGGTTTCGTTGGTCGAGGGCATAGCGGATTGTGTCAAAAATCTGAAAGATCGTTCAGCTAGTTGCTGATTTGCTTCTGCCATTTCGGAAGATGTTAGAACTGCCGGGTCGGTTTGGTCGGGCAAATCAAAAGGTAGACGCTTGTCGTAGTAATAGAGGACGAAATGAGGGGTGTCCCCGATGGACACATTATAGCCATTGTTGATGGCTGTTTGTACCATGGGAAGGGAATCATCCCATGTACGGGAGGATGCATCGACAACGTGGCGCAGGGCTTCTAAGATCTTTCGATTGTGCCTTTCCACTAAGCCGTTTGCCTGCGGATGGTATGCCACAATGTGTGTATTTTAATTTTACACATGTTACAGAGTGACTCGAACAGTTTGGAAGTGAACTAAGGGCGTTATCGGAGATTAGGATGGAAGGAGTGGTATGATTTTGGATGACGCGTTCCACTAGGGCTCTTGCCACAGTTTCCGGGCCTGGTCTGGAATGGCAGCTACTTCGCTGTAACGCGAGAAGTGGTCTGTAAACACAATGATGTACTGGTTTCCCTTTGAGGTTTTCGGGAATGGTCCCAGTATATCCATTCCAGTTCTTTGCCAGGGCCTTTGGCATACTGGATATTTATGCATCGGAGCTGTCGATGGTACGTTGCCCTTATGTTATAAACACGACGGACATTTGGCGATGTATTCATGTACCGTTCTGTTCATCTCGGGAAAATGGTATCGCTCCAAAAGTCTGTTGATGGTGCGATCCGGCCCCATGTGTCCATACAAAGGTGAGTCGTGACAAAGTCCAATGGCTATATCGACGAGATCCTTTGGTATCTCCACGAGGTCGTTTCCATCTTCGTTCCTGAAATGTACGAGCCCATCTTTGAGGTTGTACTGTTCTTTTACCTTCGATGGTTCCTTTTGTTCCAGGCGCGCCCGAAGGTTTTGGGTGTGTTGGTCCTGTTGTTTGGAGTATTGCAGACACTCGTAGTCGAACACAGGAAGAATTCCTATTTTATTCACTTGTGCGTCGGGCTTGAGTCTCGACAATCCGTCTGGAATAACTTGCAGTTTTCCAGGTTTGTATACGATTTTTGCTGCAAAGTCCTGAATCAACAGAGCCCATCTACTCAATCGTCCTTCAAGTAGCTTGTCCTTGAAGAGGTACGTGATTGGCTTATGATCAGTCTTGATGGTTACATCGTAGCCATAGACGATATTTCGGAATTTTTTCAAAGCCTAATATACCGCTAGGGCCTCTCGGTCCGTAGTGGAATAATTCCGTTGAGGTGCAGAGAGAAGTTGACTGGCATAAGCAATGGGTAATTCCACACCGTCTACGTCCTGTAACAGGACGGCTCCTAGTCCATAGGAGGAAGCATCTGTGGCTATGATGAAGGGTCTTGTGTAATCAGGATATTGTAAAATGGGATGACAGGTTAGTTTATTAATTAAAGTTTCAAAGGCATGTTGGTGATCGCATTCCCATTTAAATTTCGAATTTTTCTAGAGCAAATTAGTAATGGGTTTAGCAATATTTGAAAATTGGGGGATAAAGTTCCGATAGAATCCGACAAAACCAATAAATGCAGGGGCGTCGTCGATCGTTTTGGGTACAGGGTACCTTTCCAGGGCTTCGAGTTTGGCTGGATCAGGTTTAATTCCTGTGGACGAGAGTAGGAATCCTAGGTATACCAGGGATTCTTGTAAAAAATTGCACTTTGCAAGCTTCAGTTTAAGGTGTGCTTTTCTCAAGTGTGATAGCACATTCTGAAGGCGTTGAAAGTGTGTTTTTATGTCCGTACTGTAGACGATAATATCGTCAAGATAAACGAGAGCTTCGACACCTAATACAGTGCCCGCGAAAAGTATCCGATCACTCAAGAAAATACAATATTTTCCCTTGATATTCAGAGACACATAATTCACTTTCTATTTGTTCTAGCGACATCTGGTAACTTTGAGGTTGCTCGCTGATATGAGAGCTATCCAACGCATTCTCAAATTAGTGTTCTGGTAGCCTTCGTTGCGGGTGGCTGTGTCTCAAATTTGTCAGATTTCACTGTTTGTGTAAATTTCTTGATATTTTTTATTTTTTTACAGAAAGTGGTGTAAATAAAATTTATATATAATGTGTGCTAAAAAACAACTTAAGAGTGATTGTCGAGGTGCTATTGTTGCTTTGCATGCATGTGGGAAATCACAGAGACAGATAGCTAAGGAATTAAACATATCCCAAAGTACCGTTAATTTATGGGTTTCACGGGCTAAGAACAATGGTGGCCTAACCACGCCAGTCCCTAAAAAACGATCTGGCAGACCGAGAAAAACAAATTCGCGAACAGACAAACTTATGAAACGTTTAGTATTGAAAAACCCAACAATAACTGCGAAAGAAATAAAATTTAATATGAATAATTTGTTATCTGGTGTTTCTGAACGAACTATCCAGGAGCGGCTCCAAAAAGAACTCGGATTACCATCTCGCCATGCTGCTAAGAAACCGTTCATTAATGAAAAAATGCGTAAAAAACGTGTCGCATTTTGTAAAAATACATTCATTGGACTGTTGATGACTGGAAGAAGGTTTTATTTAGCGATGAGTCGACATTTTTGACATTCAGAAGTTGTCCAAAAAAGGTTCGCCGGCCTATTGGCTCAAATAGGATGGACCCTAAAGACAATGAAACACCCTCCAAGTGTGATGGTTTGGGGTTGTTTCGGTTACTATGGGCGTGGAAACTTATATTTTCTTCCGAAGAACACAACTATGAATGGTGCACGGTATTTAGCAATGCTACAGGATAAACTTCCAATGGCAATGGCAATCCAAAGGACAAAACATACATGCATGATGGTGCACCATGTCACAGGGCCAAAATAGTGACAAAATGGATTACTGACAATAAATTTGATATTTTGGATTGGCCTGGTAATAGTCCAGATCTCAATCCGATAGAAAATCTGTGGCTAATAATAAAAATAAGGTTGAATGCCACGACACTGGCTCAGTCGAAAAATTACAAGAGGCCATCAAAAAGGTATGGTGCAAGGAAATATCAGTGGAAGTTTGTCAAAACTTGATTAAATCCATGCCAAAACGTCTAGAACAAGTCATCCAAACCAAAGGACAGATGACAAAATACTAATATAAGGTTAGTATACATTTAAACATTGTTTTTTATGTAAAAAATACAAATTTCAAGGGTGATCGGATACTTTTCGCGGGCACTGTAGGTCGGAAAGGACTATATTCATCAACCTAGAGAAATTAGCAGGCCCATTTCGGACTCCGAAAGGTAAAACTTGGAATTCGTAATGGCCTCGGTTCGAGGAGAAAGCAGTCAATGCCCGAGATTCGGGACTGACCTCCATTTGCCAATAACCCGATGCTAAATCGAGGGAAGAAAAAAAGTTCGCTTTCCCTACGTTCAGAATTGTTTCCTGCATGTTTGGAATCGGGAAACGGTCTGGGATGGTAATGTTGTTCAGGCGTCTAAAATCTATACAAGGGCGAGATGTTCCGTCCTTTTTGGAGACGAGAATCATAGGAGCGGACCAGGGACTAGCTGAAGGCTGAATGACATCCTGCTCCAACATGTCCTTGATGTGTTCCTCGATAGTGACTAATTGGGAATGTGGAACCCGATAGGGAGGAATGAAAATGGGTTTGGAATTGGGTTCCAACTTGATTTCAAAAGGGACCAAATTAGTTCGGCCCAGAGGATCTCCTTTTAGGGCAATCATATCTCTATTTCTTATCAGGAAATCGAGAAGTGATTCCATTAGTTTGGGGTCCTGTAAAGCTGGTGACTCCTGAAGGGAGTGCTTCAGACATTTCTTATATTCTTCTTTTAATACTGAAGGATTTAACTCTTAGGAACTGGAAACACGATTTATCATACTGATGGGAAATCTGAATCTACTTCTACTGTGGAAACAGTTCCTATTTTCTGATTTGAAGTTAATTCTATAGGACTTTTTTCTTTGTTTAAACAAACAACAGGGATAGCTGAATTCTGACTCTGACTAAGGACTTGGGCAATAAGAACATCTCTTTTGAAATTACTTTTCTCTGTAATCAGAGTACGCTCTGACTCTAATAATTTTCCTTGACTGTCAACTACTTTTGCTAGGAAACAAATCTTCTCATAAGGTGCTACTGTTATATGCTCGGTAGGGCATATGAAAAATTGTGAATCTGACTCTGGTTCGGCGACTAAAATTTGCCTTATTGGCTGAACTGAAGCTGGCTGACTGGAAACTGGCTGACTGGAAACTGGCTGACTGGAAACTGGCTGACTGGAAACTGGCTGACTGGAAACTGACTGACTGGAAACTGACTGACTGGAAACTGACTGACTTCAAACTGACTGACTGGAAGCTGACTGTGTTGATCCAACTGGATTCAACAACTGGAACTGATTACCCTGGGGTTTGATTTCTGGAGCGGTTGTCCCTCTGGATGCAACCGGCTGACTTGATCTGCTATCAAGTGGAGGGGGTTTCCTATTTCTTTCGGAAATCTGAACTGAACCAATTCTATTAGTATTAAGCTGTCTGTCATTCTCACGGAGATGGTGTGTCCTATTTCGACACTTTACTAACTTTCCGGCTGGGTAAATTTCCCATTGATTCCGGTTAAAAAAATCCATACCTAGTAGGATATCTGTGTGAAAGCTGGCGACTGTCTACTATACAACATTTCGCGGGGTATACCGCGTTTCCAACTTCTAAATATATCTCAATTTCTCCGTATATAGGTATGGGTGTGCCCGTAACTCCTCTGAGTTGGCAGGATGGTGCCTTAAGTTCATATTTTTAATTTGTACTCTCTCGTAATTCATCTACACATTGTTTCTTAATTAACGTCGCGTGTGCTCCTGTATCTAGGAGAGCAGTTAAATCTTGGTTATCGGTGCTACAATTTATTATTAAATCTAGGAGGTCCGCACCTATTATCCTGATGGGGAGTTTGTGTGCGTATCTGGGTTCATTACGGTAATTTAGGAGGGAGGAGGTTGAACTGCCGCCTCCAATGTAGGGTCTAAAAAAGGGCTCGAATGGTCTTCTATGGGAGGACCTGGGTCATATTCTACGGGATTATCATACGCTGGAGAGTGTTCTTGAAAACTGTACTCTGGAGAAAATGACTCCTCCACGGGTACTTCTACGTACCGAACTAGCTGACCTTGCTGGTTGTACTGAGGTTTGTACATGGGGTAAGAGTGTGGTTGACCCTGTGGTCGTAATCTATTGGGTTGGTGGTTCGACTGAGGCTGGGAATGGACTGGTTTCTGGGGATTGGATGACTTTTGGGATACGTTTTGGGAACGTGGGTGGTTTGGTTTCTGAAAGTGGGGTCTATACCCTGCAGGGGCTTTATCAGCACACTTTTGGCGATCCCCACGGCGATGACCATGTTCGTGACAGTGGAAGCAATAAGAGATAATAATTACACTGACTTATCATGTGCCCAAAACTATCGCAGTTAAAACACTCTGGAGGAGGGCGTGTATTCTGGGTTTGAGGGGCTTGTTTCTGGGGTGGTGGTCCCTGCATTGGCCTCGATTTATAGGGTTGTTGTTGTTGTTGCTGTTGGTGTTGTGGCTGCTGCTGTTGAATGTAATGTACGGGGGTTTCTCTACTCTTTCGGTAGTTTTGGTTTGCTAAATCGGGGTAATGTTCCCGTGTTTTGTTTATGGCTACACTTACAGGTTTGTCAACATTTAAAAACTCCTGAAACTTTTTTTTAGGTGCTCCGGGTAGGTTTTGGTAAATAGTTGTTGCTACTATTAGATTTCTTTGTTTCGAAGTGAAAGTTATGCCACCTACAAATTTACGTGGGTTCCGAACCACAAGAACATAAGAAATTAATGCAAAAACCGACTGTACATTGGCAATGACCAATTTTTACAAAAATAAATAATTGTCAATTTAAAACTAATTAATTACACTGCCCACCACCAATTTTGCTGATTTAATTCTAACACCTGTTTTTAGGTAACTTTGGTGTGCTGATTTAAAAAATCACCTTAGTTTTTGCCTATCACGTCAGGTTTTCGAGCAATCAGATACGGAGATATCACATTTTGGCAGGGTTAAGCCCAATTTTTTTTCTTTTCAAAAAATAAGTTTTTAAATACTCAGAATCAGCATGGAAAAGTAAACAATTGTGCAGGGAGTGAACTTTAATATACAATGGTAATATTGACACATAAAGTGATTAAAAGTGTTTAAATAAGCAAAAAATGAATCCATGATCATGACGTCACGCTCACACCTGGGGAAATCACAGATACCCAAGATTTTAATATGTTGTACATGACCTATAGATTTAATGCACAGATGTGCGTATTCCACAGATAAAATTTTAACAGCAAAACAGCTGTTAACAGGTCTCAAAAATCATCAATTTTGATAAGTGCCCTTCATGGATCACCCAAAATAGGCATATTGCATTGCACATTGCACGAAAATCTGATGTTTTGGACAAAATCTAAGGTGATTTTTGATATCAGCACATCAATATTATCCAGAATTAGGTCTTAGAATTAAATCACCAGCAAAAAATGTTTTTTTCGTTGGGCAGTGTTATCGATTTAAAACTAAAGGTAGAATCTCTGGATCCAAGGGATCAAGTCATAATAGACTACTATCCACAAATATGTTACACTCTATATCTATTTATAACCGACATGCAAATATATCAGATCCAAAGAATTCAATCAATTTCATTACGGTATTTGTCAATACTAGTACATTGCAAACGAAAAATAAGTCCCGGTCCATATCGATTGCGGAGCAAGTCAAAAATTACAACAACATACATTACAATATATATAATTAAGGAAAATGTAAGTGTGGCTGCAAAGACTGTACAGTAATGTAGAAATGTGTGTGCACCCATTTTAGGTCTCCCATTTCAAGGTGTTTGTGTGGAAAGTGAAGATCATGTGTTTTTCAATACTTCACAGTACGATGGGGGCACCGCTTGTATATTATATATATTATATATATATATATATATATATATATATATATATATATTGTGTAGATGTGTATATATATATATATATGTATACATATTGTATATATATATATTGTGTGTATATTATATATATAATACATATATATATATATTGTCCATATATATATTGTATATATTTTATATATTGAAAAAACTAAGGCTCATGGAATCAGGGGTGTAGTAATAAATTGGCTAGAAGAGTGGTTGCGAGGTAGGAAACAGAGGGTGGTCGTTGATGGAGTGGCGTTGTGTTCGGCTAATGTAGCGAGTGGCGTTCCTCAGGGTTCTTTATTGTGCCCTTGCTTTTTCTTATATATATTAACGATTTAGATGTCGGCCTAGTCAGTACAGTTTCAAAGTTTGCGGATGACACGAAGCTGGGTGGTAGGGCGATTAATGACGAAGATAGAGGTAAAATTCAGGAAGACCTGAATAAAATCGTTGATTGGTCAGTCACATGGCAAATGAGAGTTAACTTTGATAATTGCAAAATTTTGCATATAGGTTCGCGTAACGGTAATTTTGCGTATAGTATGTCAGGGAAAGTTTTAACAAGCGGAGAGCAGGAAAAAGATTTAGGAGTTATAGTCACTGGTGATTTAAAAGTAGCGAAACAAAGTACAGCAGCGGTCAATAAGGCGAACAAAGTGTTAGGTTTTAGAGCTCGAAATTTTCAGTACAAATCGCTCGATATTATAGTTCCCCTTTATAAATCATTAGTTAGAACCCATTTGGAGTACGCGGTCCAATTTTGGAATACGTATATGCGCACAGATATAGACAAAATCGAAAGATTTCAAAGACGAGCAATTAAGATGATTCCGTCGTTTAGGTCAAAGCCGTACTAGGATAGGCTTGAGAAGTCAAAATTAACAACACTCGAGACTAGGAGGTTAAGGGGTGATCTAATCCAGGTTTTCAAAATTATGAATGGGTTCGATAACGTAGATAGAGATAACTTTTTCGAAATATCTCAATATAATAGGACTAGAAATAACGGGTGTAAGTTGAGAAGTAGAATGTTCGAGACAGCAGTTGCCAAAAACTTTTTTACGCATAGAATAGTAAATAGGTGGAATAGTTTGCCGGTAGAAGTAATTAATAGCACGTCTATAAACATTTTAAAAATCGATTAGACGCATATGTTGATAGATTGGGTATAGTTTAAGGTAGTAAAATTAAGTCTTTGTGGTGATAGATCCCACAGCTCAACACAAGTGTTCTGGGATATATGGAGGCAGCGTCTTGGGTTAGGGGATACTCTCTGTCCTTACACTCCCCATTTAAAGAGATTCCTCTGCCGAGCGGTGCCCCCCTAGTACTGTGAGGTATTGAAAAACTCATGATCTTCACTTGCCCCACAAACACCTTTAAATGTGAGACCCAAAATGAGTGCACACACATTTCTACATTACTGTACAGTCTTTGCAGCCACACCTACACTTTTCCTCCTAAGTGTATATGACGCGTTCGGTGGAGAAGGGGCGAACGCCACAAAATTAGAAAAATGAGTTTTTTGTCGTATAATTATCCTTTAAAACCTTTGCTTTACCTATGCAAAAAATTAGATGTTAGTCTGTACTCTTTCACGGTAAAATTTAGGTTTTAATGTATCTCAGAGAAATTCACTCCGCATCATTGCTTCACATTGAACACATCTATCTACTTTCTGGTCACTCGACAATGCCCTGTGATGCTCAATTTGGCCAAATTGAACAAAATGTAAAAAATAATTACAGCAATATTATTTACAACCAAAAAAGATTATGTTACGGCCATAACTACAGCCGTTTCGCGCAGCGCTTCCTAGTTGTAGAAATGAAACAGGCTGATTTTCTCGATTTTGACGTCCTAAAAACGTGCATTGTCATTAGGAAATCAACAACTACTAAATTTACAGATGCAAGAAAGTTAATATTTGACTTTCAACACAAAAGAAGGCTACGTAATATCTACTGCATACCGCACAACCCCAGATAATAGTCATCCCGTCAGACTGCAGAAAGGGAAAAAATCCTACAGTGTCAGTTTATTCAATCTAGCCCAGCAGACACTGCAACCAAAGTATTCCAATTGCTGCCAATAACTAAGGAAAAAATAAAAGATCTCAAAGAATTATCAGACCTAATGCCTGCAACTGCAGTGAACTATTATACAAGATTGTTAAAGGAACTGGAAGAAACCGAAACAGTTGAAGCAGGTAATACAACATTCGACGAAGAGGATCAAATAATGGATTACACCAGTTAACATCAGAAGCTATCAATAAATAATATTGTAAAATTTCTTGGCGTTTTATTATATCGACATATTACACAACAATATTTTACTCAAATGTGTTCAAATTCATACAACATTTCAATAAACGGGAAAAATACAAAGGTTTAAAGTTTACAAACTTTAACTGTATTTTGTGGCATAATTCGAAAATGTTGCGTTCGCCCCTTCTCCACCGAACGCGTCATATATTGTAATGTATATGGTTGTAAATTTTGAATTGGTCCGCAATCGATATGGACCGTGACTTATTTTTCGTTGGCAAGGTACTAGTATTGATTTACACCGTAATGAAATTGACTGGATTCTTTGGATCTGATATATTTGCATGTCGGTTAAAAATAGATATAGAGTGTAACATATTTGTGGATAGTAGTCTATTATGACTTGATCTTCTGGATCCAGAGATTCTATCTTTAGTTTTAAATCGATAATTAATTAGTTTTAAATCGATAATTAATTAATTTTAAATTGATAATTATTTAGTTTTGCAAAATTGGTCGTTGCCAATGTACAGGAAGTTGTTACATATTTTTCTTATGTTCTTCTGGTTCGGAACCCACGTAAAATTGTAGGTCCCCTCTGCCACCACGGTGGACATACACAATACATAATTACGAACACAGTTAGGTAGACCAGCCATGAGTGGATCCTAGGTCTTTGTTGGTCTGAAACATTATAACATTATAACATTATATATATATATATATATATATATATATATATATATATATATATATATATATATTGTATATATAATTTAGGGTGATTCAAATATGGGGGTAAAAAAAAAAAATTTATTTTAATGTGTTCAACCCTTTAAATGGTTCATTTCAGCATAAAAATAACTATCCTAAAATATTTTAGCAAATTTTTAATTTTTAAGGGTTGCTACCAGCAATTAAAAATTTACAGAACGACTCAAATTGTCAAATTTTTGCACACCACCAGGAGGTACAGTACAAGGCGCATTGCTTTTTTTTAATGTGGAAAGCTCCCCCGTAGGTCCTACCATAACCACAAGCATGCATAATTAAACTAGCATGATATTTGAGACATTAGCTGTCCTTACTTCATCAATGCTTCTTTTTTTATATCAGGGTAAACAGCCCTGTAGTTTTTCACTACTTGTAGCAAGAATTGTTTTTGATCTTCGTCATGTGTTAGTATTTTTATTATATTCATCCATTAATTTGACTCCTCTTTCCGCTATATCATTCACGACTTTCCATGTTTGATAGATTTCTTAGCGGAGTTAAACTCTTCATCATTATGCCATTCTTTAGCATCTTTGAGTAAAATTTTGAACTAAATTCTGTTATTGTAAAGAATCTTTGAGTATTTGATGTGACAAAATCTTCTAATTTCTTCGTTAGAATAAGTGCAGGATCTAGAAAAGCCCGTTTGCAGGAAGAGTTTCTGTTTTATTTTGCAAGGCCTTTACCATTTTGTTTTTTGTTTCAGTAGGCACTTCATCATCATAAAAGGCCAACGCTACCAGTTCTTCTGATAGGTACCAGAGGTGACCTAACAGTTTTTTAATAGCAACAATGCAATTGTGTCATTTATTTGTTTGTAGACTACAAGATTCTGTAATAATTCAGATAAAGACGAGGAGCGCAAGATGGCACAGGAGCTGTAAACCATGCTTTACATATAACGGAGTAGCAAATAGACAGATGTCTTTCAGTCCTTTTTTGTCTTTTACTGAATTTTGAACTGAGATTTTAACAAAAATTTTAATGAATATGTAATTTTGGCCATCCACCTAGCCCGACGAAGTCCCGCTGGATGTTTAAATTTGATTCCACCTTTTGGTTCACCTCCCAAAAAAATAATTGTTAACTGCAATAGTTCTAGGTAATCGTCTCTTGGTTGGAATGTGTCTAGTTGATTTGCTGCAAATATAATTATGTCATCTTTGATGTCATGAATATTTTCATAGATATCTGGATCTGATAATACTGTTTCGTAGTCCTCCTTATTAATGCTTGACCTTTTTCTCTGAACTTCTTAAAAAGGACTATATCTGGGCCAGAAATGGTGATAAAGACTTGAAACAACAGCTTCCAGCATAATTTCAAATATGTGGTGTCGACATGCCAGCTACAATAAATCGTTGTCGAATTTTTGTTCTAGAAGAATAGCTGCACCATTTCTAGGACCAGTATTGGCTGCCGTTGTATCGAAACACACGCATTTTTATTTGTTCGCAGATGCCCCATTCAAGCGATGTCTGATTGTGGCATTAAAACTAGAGACGCATTTCTGCCACTCAATTTTGCAACATCAAGACTTCCTAAAATTTATCATCAACAATTTTCTACGTTTGCCTACCTTACTTTTCCATGTTGAAGGTTGTGCAGCACAGTAACCAGATTCATCACTTTTACTCTCCTCTGATTCTAATTCTGATGATGTACTGGTGAGTATCACAGCCCTTCATTCTTCTTCTTTTGATCTCTTCTTCTGCTTTCCTCTTTTCATAATGTTGCTTTTCTGCTGCTCTTTGCTCTTTTTTAGCAACAGCCTTATCAATGGTACCCATTTTTCCATGACGTCCTTTCTCACGTTGCATTTTCATCTTCTATTTTTATAAGCTGCATAGCATTCTCATGAGCAATGTCAATAAGTTTTCCAGTTTATCTTTACATTTTTCTTCTTTATTATTTAAATTTTGTGATCTTTTCAATTTGTTTGCTTTGTTTTTCTTAAGCAGCTGCCATTCCTTCAGTATTCCTTGAATTTTATCTACTACATGTACTCTGTTTTGCTGTTATTCCTGTTTTTTTTCCAAACTGCTAGCACATCATCTGCAGTGGAGTAGCATGATTCTCTAATGCCTCGCTTTTTAATATTTCTGTAGTGCATGAAGAGGGCCATCATTTCCTTCTCTGATGGTAATACGGATGTTTTAGTACTGCAGAGGCTGCCCAATTAGCCATACTTCAGTTTCTTTTCTTGTAGAACTTCTCCCAACTGAGCAACTAGGTGATGGTGAGTTAGGCCTAGCTTCCATAATCGATTAATTGGTATCAAAATTACGAGTTCCAAACAACAATTAAAAGCAAGCTAGTATATAAACCATTAATTAAAAATTCTGAAATATAAACAATTAAACATAAAATCATAAGTTGTAAAAACAAACAAATTGAAAAAAAGGGAAACTTTGACGCCTGGTAGCACATAGTAAATTTATTTAAAATTCACCAAATTTGGCATACACTACTTTTTTGTCATAGTGAACAAAAATACAGGTTGAACAATTTAAAAAAAAACTGATTTTTTTGAATCACCCTAATATATATACACAATATATATATAGATATATATATATATATATATATATACATATATATATATATTGGTGTATATTATATATATATATATATATATATATATATATTATTATATAATTGTGTATATATATATATGTATATATATATATATATATATATTATATATATATATATATATATATATATATATATATAGGTATATATGTTTTATCGAGTGTCCAGTGTTACCATTGAATAAGTGGTTATCGTTCAAGTGTCTTTAAAAAGAAAAAAAATTGTTTTGGTGCATTCTTAACTAAATTACTTCGTGTTCTAATCATTCATTAACGAATATATTTCATGTATTGACTTTTTTCATTACTATTTACTTGACTAAACCAAGGCTACTGCTTGTTTTTTTTCCGAATCTATTCCTACACGAGGTTTCATAAGGTTGAAATTCCCTTGGTTTGCCTTTTTGTTTTTCAAATCTATCAGAAACGAGGTTTCTTAAGGTTCATTTTCCCTTAACACACTACCTGACCTCCCGAACGGTCAATCACCGTTGGAAAAAGGAATTAACTCGGTCGAAGAGCGGACAGATAAATGCCATTTAATACTTTTTTTAATAGATTTTTCGTCGGTAGCTTAATTATATATTTATTTAGCATAAAATTGTTACAAGAACCTGTTTCTGCGTTTCAAGAATATTTTTGCCGGTTTTCGCAGGTGACGGCACAATAAGCACGCGATAGATCTACGTTGTAATTTATTAATTTCCAAACGCTCGTTTTTTTTGTTTTTGTTTGTTTTTTAACTAATTAAAAGCATGGCACCCCTGTTAAGTACTTGCAGTCGCTGTGAAGGGAAATTACCGCTTACGCGTTTACAATGGCTAATAATAATGAACAGTTAGTTTGCAGATGGTGCTCAAGCATGGAAGTGCTGAGGAACGAGTTAGAACGTGAGAGGGAGGCCAGGGTGAGGCTTGAAGAAACCGTGATGCTCCTGACGTTAAAATTAGAATCCCTTGAGACTCCAGTTACGACCGCTCCTGCCTCAGTTTCTACTAATAATATAAATTGTACTAATAGCCCTCTCTCTCCGCCTAGTTCCCAATCCTTCGTTCGAGTGCGAAATGGAGCCCCATTGAGAAAAGCAAAGACTTGTCTACCAGTAATAACAAGCAATAAGTTTTCTGTTTTAGGTTTCGATGAAGTTGATGAACCGGAAATACCACTCGTTGGCGATTCCATTGTTCGAGGGCAGCTCGAGGAATTCTGTGGGAGAAACCCTCGTCCACGGCGCCGTTACTGCTACCCTGGTGCAAAGGTGGAGGATATAACTAATAGTGTTGACCATTTCACAGACGGTATCGCCGAGGACACAACGTAAGTTATTCATGTAGGTACTAATAACGTTTTAAATTCTAGATCGGAAGAACTGCTCGCTAGGTACAGGGAATTATTAGTGCGACTAAAGGAGAAAAGTAATAAGATTGTTTTAACAGGTATACTTCCTCGAATTATCCAACGTAACGATTTCTACAGCAAGGCGACCTATATTAACAAAAACCTAAAGTCTCTTTGCCAACAGGAAGGAGTGCATTTTGCTAATTTTTGGAACAGTTTCTACGGCAGGAGGGACTTGTTCCTCGAAGATGGACTTCATCTTAATGACGTTGGAACTGTGCGTTTAGGAAGACTATTTCATAACACTGTCTCTTCTTTTCAGGCTGCCGTAACTCGAACGGTCCCAGCGTAAATTCCACAAATTTCCCCTGCGTTCGCGAAGGTGTCGCAATTACAAACAATTTGAAGGTTTTATCCTTAAATGCTCGTAGCATACGAAATAAAATAAATGAATTTTTTCTTTAATTGCTTGTAAAGACTATGATTTAATTGCGATAAATGAATCGTGGCTTAGCACTGAAACTCGTGACTTTGTAGGGGAGTATCAAATTAAAGGTTATAGACTTTTTGTTAAAAACAGAATAGGTAGGCGAGGAGGCGGTGTTATGTTGTATATCAAAGATAATATTGCGAACGTTATAGAAGTAAAGCACTCAATTCCAGACCCAATAGATTCGACTATAGCAGAACTTAAATTAAACGATTTCAAACTTGTTGTTTCGGTTATATATAGGCCCCCTAATCAAACAGCTGATACGGACGAAGCGTTATATCGTGAACTAAAGAGAATAATCGGTAGTGAGCAGGCTTTAGTTATGCGTGACTTTAATTGCTCCTACGTGAATTACGATACAATGCAGGGAGACGCGGAAGGTAATCGTTTAGTAAATTTTCTCGAGGATAGCTTTCTTATTCAAAAGGTTGGGGAACCTATGAGGTTGGACAGTATTTTAGATTAATAATAACTACGGATGATAGGCTAATTACTGATCTTCAAATAATAGAACCGTTAAGCAATAGCGATCACAATATGGTAGAGTTTGTCCTCTCACTAAGTCACTCGAAACCAACTAACTCGACTAAAATTCCCTACTTCCAACACGCAGACTTTAGTAAATTTCGAAATAAATTGTCACACGTCAATTGGGAAAACATGTTGGGGAACTCCAACGCAAAACTAATGTGGGAATCGTTCGAAACTGTATTTAGGACTATAAATGAGAAATGTGTACCGTACAAAATTAAGCGTGCGAAAGTAAACAATAAGCCCTTGTGGTTTACTTCTAGAGTAGGAGATATTATAAAGAGTAGAGATAGGGCTTATAGGCAAGCGATTCTTTCAATACGTTAACAATAGAAATCCAGTAAAAATGTCATGGGGCCGTTAAAAAATGTAAACGGAGATCTAGTTTCTGAAAACAAGGAAATGGCTACCTTGCTAAACGATTTGTTTACGTCAGTTTTTACTATAGAAGATGTAACGAATATCCCTACGGTCAAAGACATAATACCTTTTGATAATGGTAATATTTTGGATAATAAAGTCGTTAGCGAAGGGGAAGTAATGCGCTATATTGATAAAATGAAAACGCTTAAATCACCGGGGCCGGATTCCATATATCCCATACAACTAAAAGAATTAAAAGATAGCATTGTTGTGCCGCTAACAAAGATTTTTAATGCGTCTATTTCTGAGGGGTGCGTACCAGATAATTTTAAGTTAACAAACGTAACACCTATCTTTAAGAAAGGCGATAAAGGTGCGGCGGGAAATTATAGGCCACTCAGTTTAACATCTGTTGTAGGTAAGCTACTGGAATCAATAATTAGGGATCGTATAGTCGAAACTTATAAGTGTATAAACTAGTTAGAAATACGCAGCACGGTTTTAGGCGAAACAAATCTTGCTTAACTAATCTTAGAATTTTTCCAAAGCGTGGTTGACATTTACGATAGACATCGGGCGGTTGATTTAGTGTATTTAGATTTTCAAAAAGCGTTTGACACCGTGCTGCACAAAAGATTCATTGAAAAAACTAAGGCTCATGGAATCAGGGGTGTAGTAATAAATTGGCTAGAAGAGTTGTGGCGAGGTAGGAAACAGAGGGTGGTCGTTGATGGAGCGGAGTCGTGTTGGGCTCATGTAGCGAGTGGCGTTCCTCAGGGTTCTGTATTGGGCCCCTTGCTTTTCCTTATATATATTAACGATTTAGATGTCGGCCTAGTCAGTACAGTTTCAAAGTTTGCGGATGACACGAAGCTGGGTGGTAGGGCGATAAATGACGAAGATAGAGGTAAAATCCAGGAAGATCTGAATAAAATCGTTGATTGGTCAGTCACATGGCAAATGAGATTTAACGTTGATAAGTGCAAAATTTGGATATAGGTTCGCGTAACGGTAATTTTGCGTATAGTATGTCAGGGAAAGATTTAACAAGCGTAGAGCAGGAAAAAGATTTAGGAGTTATAGTCACTGGTGATATAAAAGTAGCGAAACAAAGTACAGCAGCAGTCAATAAGGCGAACAAAGTGTTAGGTTTTATAGCTCGAAATTTTGAGTACAAATCGCGCGATATTATAGTTCTAGTTTATGAATCATTAGTTAGACCCCATTTGGAGTACGCGGTCCAATTTTGGAATCCGCATATGCGCAAAGATATAGACAAAATCGAAAGAGTTCAAAGACAAGCAACTAAGATGATTCCGTCGCTTAGGTCAAAGGCGTATGAGGAGAAGCTAAAGGAGTTAAAATTAACCGCACGCCAGACTCGGAGGCTTAGGGGTGATCTAATCCAGGCTTTCAAAATTTTGAATGGTTTCGATAACGTAGATAGAGATAGCTTTTTCGAAATATCTCAATATCATAGGACTAGAAATAACGGGTGTAAGTTGAAAAGTAGAAGGTTCGAGACAACAGTTGCTAAAAACCTTTTTACGCACAGAATAGTAAATAGCTGGTATAGCTTGCCGGTAGAAGTAATTAGTCGCACGTTTATAAACATGTTTAAAAATCGATTAGACGCATATGTTGTTAGATTGGGTATAGTTTAAGGTAGTAAAATTAAGGCTTTGTGGGGATAGATCCCACAACTCAACACAAGTGTTGTGGGATATAGGGAGGCAGCATCTTGGGTTAGGGTATACTCTCTGTCCTTACACACCCCATTTAAAGAGATTCCTCTGCCGAGCGGTGCCCCCCATAGTACTGTGAGGTATTGAAAAACTCATGATCTTCAATTGCCCCACAAACTCCTTGAAATGGGAGACCCAAAATGGGTGCACACACAATTCTACATTACTGTACAGTCTTTACAGCCACACTTACACTTTTCCTCCTAAGTATATATATTGTAATGTATATGGTTGTAAATTTTGACTTGGTCCGCAATCGATATGGACCGTGACTTATTTTTCGTTGGCAAGGTACTAGTAATAATGGATACCGTAATGAAATTGACTGAATTCTTTGGATCTGATATATTTGCATGTCGGTTATAAAGAGATATAGAGTGTAACATATTTGTGGACAGTAGTATATTTTGACTTGATCCTCTGGATCCAGTGACTATATTTAGTTTTAAATTGATAATTAATTAGTTTTAAATTGATAATTATTAAGGTTTGCAAAAATTGGTCGTTGCCAATGTACAGACAGTTGTTACATAAATTTCTTATGTTCTTGTGGTTCGGAACCCACGTAAAATTGTAGGTCCCCTCTGCCACCACGGAGTACATACACAATACACAATTACGAACACAGTTAGGTAGACCAGCCATGAGTGGATCCTAGAGTCTTTGTTGGTGTGGAACATTATAAAATTATAACATTATAACATATATATATTTTATATACATATATTTTATATATTATATATATATATATATATATATATATATATATATATATATATTGTATATATATATATTTTGTATATATATACATATATATTGTATATATATATTTATATATTGTGTATATATGTATATGTTAACCCCTCCGTCTATGGCCCTGGGGTGGTTCGGATCGACGGGGGTTCTAGTTAGGAGGCAGCAACGGATATTTCTTCTAATCTTGGTAGTAGGGTCTCCAAATATTTAAACTCTTGGCTACAGTCTCGCCAGACTGTTATGCCCTCCTTCTTTTATGTGCTTATGGGGTGTCTCGTATCGACGAGGCGTTCTTGTTGTGAGGCCGAAACGGATATTTCTTCTTGATACTTTTCTTTTACAACTTTCTATAATACTTTGATACTTTCTCTTGGTACTAAAATTATCGGCTTTTCTTTTATAACTTATCGACTTTACTGACTAAATTCTTCTGAAGAGAGCCCAACTCGAGGGGAAAAATAAAAAGTTTCTCTTACTCTAATTTACTTCTTAAAAATTTACAGTTAGTGCTCTGAATTTACAAGGGTAGAGGTTCGACCTCTTTCGACCATGGCTCAGGCCGGAATCTAAAAAAAATTAAGGAGGCAAGGAAGCAAGGGGCCTCTGCCCCCTCCTCGCAGCGAGGCTGCTAACAAGGGAGGCTCGTAATGAAGTGCTATAATGAAGTGACTTAATGAAGTGCCGTTATTTTACAAATACATGTATAATATAAACCTAAATGTTTGGGGGAAGACAGTTGAAGGTTAAGTTTCCCCCTTTTAAACACATGATCAGATGTTTGAAAGATTCCAAATAAAAATTTAAAAAATGAAAATAAAAACTAATTGTATATTTTTGCCGAATGTTCATTTCTGAAGGCGATATCATTTCGTAATAGTACATAAGTACAAATTAAGTACACGACTGAGTACGTATTAATTTTGGTTCATTACAATTACGATTACAATTATGGATTACTTCACATTCGCTTATGATTGTCCATTACAGTTCTATTAAAGTACATTCTTACATTATAAATTAAATCATTACATTTAATTACAGTTTCATTGAAGTACATTACGTCGTTTACCATTCTTACAGTGTTTTTATATATTTATATATGGTTATAATATATGGTTATACTATATGGTTATACTATATGGTTATACTATATGGTTATTATATATGGTTATTAGTACAACACAATTACATGGGCACATACGAGATAATTTATATACGAAATAATATGTTATAATATGTTATAAATTTGAAATCAGAGGGACAGGAGGTTTCCATCTTAGAAGCGCTCACTTATGCTATAGTTCGCGGAATTTGATAACAACTAAGCATTTTTCGAGTTCAATGCGGGAGGTGATATAATAAAAAATAATAAATGAAAAAAATAATACGAGAACTTATTTTTGCGTTTTCGAACGAATGCCTAAAGTTTTGCGTTTCATAAATTGACACGAGTAAAAATGAATATTTAATAAAATTTATATAGGATAATGATCAAGGGAAATTAATGACGGGAAAATGTGACGTATGTCTGAATATGGTTGAATAATAATGTTTATACTACATAACACCACAACATTATTATTAAAGAATTTACCATACATTGCATACGGAAGATGTCCATATACTAAGCACGTGATTTAGTGTACAAGGTATGGGAAACGTAAAGAGAATTAAGTTATTTTATGACGTCATAGTGTATAAGTCATTATTAGAAAAGATGAATTAGGAAAATACAGTAATGAATAAAGAAGTACAAATGGAAATTCTATCCAAAACTCGCTTAGGCGATTTTGGTTTCTTATGTAAAAATGAACATTCAAACATAAAAACTATACGAACATAAGTACTGCATGAAGATAATGAATCCATATAATGATGGTATAGGAATTGTTCATTGTTCAATTTTTACAGTGCTCCCCCCCTTTTTTTTTTAAATAATATTAACACAATAATCTAACACAGTTAATACAATTCAATACAATTGAGAAAATAACATCGTAACTAATTCAAGTTAGATGACGAATTTTTCTTTTTACAATACAAATTTTATACAGAACGAGTTCGGGTGGTTGAGTACAATGCAGAGTATCAGATCTTTAAAATGACACTTGCTTATAAAATATAAAAAAATTCAAAGATTAATTCTTTAATTTTATGCAAACAGAATAAAAGGATTAATACGTTAATTTAGACAAACAATTAAGTTAGACAAACAATGATAGTTAAATTTTTTTACAAACTTTTATTTTTCTGTGGGAAAAATTACATTCATAATGAATAGGTAAAAGGGAAAAATATAAATTTTAAAGTTCATGGATTTTTCAAGGTTACCATGATAATACAATTCATAAACTAGTTTTTTATTGACTATTGTAGGTAAAAAATCGAATTACGTAATGGATGATGTATAGACCTGTGGTCTAGTGTGTATTTTTGTGTACTGGGTACAAAGTGTGTATCTTACAATTTCGAGGGACAGATTAGCCGATAGGATTGTTCAAGTAACTGAATAAGTGCATGAGCAAGATATATTAGAAAGCAAAAATGATTAAGACTAAATAGCATAGTTTGCACTTACACGTAATGAAATAGTTTTATTGTGATATCCAATGATTTTAGCATAAGGTTTGTATATATAGTATATATAGTGTGCGTACATGCATTTTTATTGACTGTTGTAGGTACAAATCGAATTACGTAGTGGATGATGTATAGACCTGTGGTCAAATGTATATTTGTGTGTATTAGGTACAAAGTGTGTATCTTATAATTTCGAGAGACAGATTAGCTGAGAGGATTGTTAAATTAACTGAATAAATGCATGAGCGAGAATTTATATATAGTAAGCAATAATTATGATGTATTATAATGATGATGTTTGCATACGAGTTTTAATGCAAAAGTGACTGGAGGGAAGGAACGTAAATGAATTCGAATATGTGTCAAAAGTAATAAAATTCAATTAGGATTATAGATTTTACATAATTAATCAGTTACACGTATAAGGTAATTAAAAAAAACGAACTTAGAGGACCTTACAATTAATTAAAGTAAATCTAGCGGTATTAAAAATTAAATTTTGAAGATGGAATTAAATTCGACTAGTAACATTCCTAGCTATATATGAACTATATAACCATTAACATTGACCAGAAGTATCGGTACGATAATTGAATTAAAAAAAAAATTAAGAATACAAATTAAAAATATAAATCAATTATGCATTTTAATGAGCTAAACATAATTTTATAATACTCTTAAAAATAAAAGTAAATCGAACCTTAGATGAGTTTCGGCCAAGAATAAAAAAGTTATTGAAATGGAAGGAAAGCATTTCGAACAATCTTTTCTTTTAATAATTTCAGGTAAATTTTACATTAAAAATTATTTTTATATAATAAAAAAAAATATTAAAAAGGTTTAATAATTTTTGCATGTTAATTAGAAAAATCATACTCTTTCGTTGAATGTTGATAGAATTTGAATTATTTGATATTTTGACACACAATTAATTAAATTCGACCAACACAATTACTCAGTATTCATCGAATAAAAAAAAATATAAAAAATATAAAAATTGAAAATAGAAATCAATTATAAACTATAATGAACTAAACATATACTGTAATATAAAAAAACACAACCTAAATTGAGGTTATGTTCCATCGTACCAAAGAGGAATTAACCATGGTTGAACCATTTCTCTGGTTGACACGGTTCAACTGGGGTTGGGGGTGTTAAAATAAAATAAAATAAAAAGACAAAGTTTGGAGTACGA
>JAJOZX010008756.1:95000-177172 GCA_023014485.1 Bathynomus jamesi
ATTTCAAATCACGAACTAGGTCATTTAGATCTCCTTGTGACAGTAAATGTGGTTCATTGGAGGAACAGGTAGCCTGGAATGTTGGATCAGAAATGTCTTCATCTTTTTCCTCGTGATATGCTACAGCTACGTTTGATTCCTCATCACTTAAACTTACATGTTCAGGAGGATTTGGTACTGGAAGTTGAGCACTGTGGGGAACTGGTCTCATTGCAGACTATAGATTAGGGTATTTCATAAGGCTCTTTGTTTTTGAAGTGATCCCCTTTGTATTTACCAGGCAGAAATAGCAGTCTGTTGTGTGATCTTTGGGTTCCCTCCAAATCATTGGAATAGCAAATGGCATGTGACGTGAACCGTTTAGCCATCCTGTAAGTAGTCTTACACATGTCACACAACAAATGTGAGGGGCCCAACTCTTGTCCTGATCGCCTACTTTACATCCGAAATAAAGTTCATAGCATTTTTTTACTAATGGTGTAAAGTTACGTTTCTGGGATTTTAAAGTTAGATCACCACATACATAACAAAAGGAATTAGGATGATTCAGACAGTTCCGCGGCATTACAAAACATCTATATGAATACAACACTGGTGTAAAATTAACAAGAAGCAACAGACACTAGCTGTTAACACTGTGACACTTACAAGCAGACTGACTTGGAGCTGCTCTACACACAGAAACTAGGCTCATGTCTGAACAGGTACAAACATGTTTCAACCTGCACAGTCTGCTGCTCCGTCCAAATTTATCCTGCCAGCATTATCAGAACGTTCTCCCCAAAGGAATAAATTGTACAAATTTTACAGAAAAATTAATACAACATATATATTAATATTAATATATTTTATTATAGTTATATTAATTAGTATAATATACTATTATATTTATTATTTTTATAATGTTTTATATTATAATATTGTTATATACTTAATTATATATAATATGTTATTATTTTTTTATCCCGTGATCATGCTAAATGAGGAAAAAATGAACATAGCGTCACAAGTAAACTAAGCCTGATAGAAAAAACCTGATTTCATATTTAGATTCAGCATGAAAAAGTACACTTAAAACACCCATCAAAACCCTTGTGACAAAATTGTTGTTGACCAGTGTTATCAATTAAAAACTAATTAATTAATCACCGTGTAACAAAAAAAATTTTTTTCTTTGTTTCTGGGCAATAACCTTTATTTTCTGATTCATTATGCTTCAAATCAATGGAAAAAAGCTATCAGTGATTTTAAACTTCGGGTTTGTTGTCAGTACATCGATTTTGTTGAAATAAGAATATTATTATTTTTTAACCCTATATGGACATCTGCGACAGATCTGTAAACGCTTCAAAATTTACTATATATTTACCGAAACAAGTACATTTTAACTTAAATGACGATATCGTCAAATTTGTAACGGTTCAAGGAGTTTATATCACGAATTGGCAACTCCTACTGCAGAAAACCGAGCTTTAATGAAAAAAATAAGTTAGTGCGTCAGTAGAAGTAAAGTGTATGGTTACGCAGTTCGTTTTTTATTTTTTATCACTTTATTTGATTAAAGGTAAGTTGAATAATTTTTTATTGCTCAATATATGTTGTTAGAGTGGCTGAAGTAATATAAAACAATTCTGATAAACTGAGCACTAGAATATTTTATTGAAACGTAACAATATTGATGGCTCTGACATCCATGCCTTCTTTGCCACGTGGTATAAGGTTGTCCAATTTGTATTATATATATTACATTATATATATATTATATATATTATTATATATATTATATATATATATTATTTATATATATATTACATTAAAAATCACATATTTATGTTCAAAGTACTCTAAATGAATGTTTAATATAGGTAAAAAAAATTTAAGACAAAAATAAGAATTATGTCCATATAGGGTTAAATTAATCCATTATTTTTACTTTTTCAGACGTGTGACGTGTGACGAAGTTACTGTTATGGCTGCTCGTGGTTGCAAATACCCAGCGGATTCCTTCTGCTACGTGTGCGGCGAGTTCTTCTCAAAGACGGCTAAAAAACACTGCTTGGACAGTTGCACCCGTGCAAAGGAAGCCTATCATGCCTACTTCGGAATGCCAGTCGGTGACCAAGACAAACGCTGGCCACCACATGTCATCTGTGACTACTGCCGCCGCACTCTTGAAGGTTGGTTTAGAGGAGAGAAGAGGGCAATGCGTTTCGCTATCCCCCGTGTCTGGCGTGAGCCCTCAGACCATCTCACGGACTGCTATTTATGTATGGTGGACCCAACAAAACGAAGAAAGGGGAAGAATGCGCCTCCCATTGAGTACCCTGACATTCCGTCATCTATTGCACCTGTTCCCCATAACGCGACGGACCTACCTGTGCCACAGCCTCCCTTGAGAGATCAATCTTGTCCAGCAGAAGAAGCAAGCTATGATGATTCCGAGGAGGAGCAAGGTGCGTCATCTGCTGCGCGCCGTCGACGCAGGGTGGCCGGTGAAAGGTGCCCCTACTACCCCAACCAAGAGGACATCAACGACCTCATCAGGGAAATGGCCTTGACAAAGTCCAAAGCCGAGCTGCTCATTTCCAGACTGAAGCAGTGGGACTTACTGGACGACAGCGTTCGAATTACTTCCCAGAGGAAGCGGCATCGCGGCTTTTCAGTGTTCTTCACTCTTAGAGATGGGTTGTGCTACTGCCATAAGGCTAGAATTTTTGTATCAATTCTGTATCAATTCTCCGTAGCAATACTCTTTATCAACGCTCTGCATCACTGCACTGTATCACTGTCTGTGTATTAACATATTATAATACATAATTATTCCCTACTCGTTTCCTTCTTTTTATTTTCATTTCTAAAGACCGGGCCTGGAGAACTTCATTTTTCATCATTGATTTATCATAATAATCGTGTTGACATCAATTAAAATTACACTTAACAGGATTCATTTGATTTAAAAGCAGTTAGTGTGAAAAACCCTTAAATTAATAAGCAAAAATGGCAAAAAATCAATAAATCGATCTCATGAACTCAGAACCGAAGTCTGAACTTGGTGACTGCTCATTTTTACTTATTTATGCCCTAAAAATCAGAAAATAATAGTTTTAACTCATGGACAAATTTTGTGTTACACGGTGAATTATCGATTTAAAACTAAAGATAGAATTTCTGGATCCAAAGGATCAAGTCATAATAGACTACTATCAACAAATATGTTACACTCTATATCTATTTATAACGGACATGCAAATATATCAGATCCAAAAAATCCATTCAATTTCATTACGGTATCCATCAATACTAGTACCTTGCCAACGAAAAAGAAATCCCGGTCCATATCGATTGCGGACGAAGTCAAAATTTACAACCATATGCATTACAATATATATACTTAGGAGGGAAGGTGTAGGTGTGGCTGTAAAGACTGTACAGTAGGGTGGATCGATTATACATTTTTTTCGATTTCCATATTCTAATAGAGACAAAAACTTGCGCATGCATGAGAAAATAGCCTCTACAAAATCGTAGCTTAATAGGTAATCATCTTCTGCCCCGGCAGAGCGATGAAAATCATATTTTAGTAGTTAAAAACGTATTTTTAAACCCTAGCCTAGAGTCAAAAATTTTGCGTGTGTGTTATTTCATGCCTAAGCAACGATATAAATGCTATGGGAAATATATAAATGCATTATTTAAGACAAAGAGCCGATCTGAAAATATGTATAATATACATATTTTCAGATCGGCTCTTTGTCTTAAATAAAGCATTTATATATTTCCCATAGCATTTATATCGTTGCTTAGGCATGAAATAACACACACGCAAAATTTTATGACTCTAGGCTAGGGTTCAAAAATACGTTTTTGACTACTAAAATATGATTTTCATCGCTCTGCCGGGGGCAGAAGATGATTACCTATTAAGCTACGATTTTGCAGAGGCTATTTTCTCATGCATGCGCAAGTTTTTGTCTCTATTAGAATATGGAAATCGAAAAAAATGTAAAATCGATCCACCCTACTGTACAGTAATGTAGAAATGTGTGTGCACCCATTTTTTGTCTCCCATTTAAAGGTGTTTGTGGGGAAAGTGAAGATCATGAGTTTTTCAATACCTCACAGTACTATGGGGGGCACCGCTTGGCAGAGGAATCTCTTTAATTGGGGTGTGTAAGGACAGAGATTATCCCCTAACCCGAGATGCTGCCTCCCTATATCCCACAACACTTGTGTTGAGCTGTGGGATCTATCACCACAAAGCCTTAATTTTTCTACCTTAAACTATACCCAATCTATCAACATATTTGTCTAATCAATTTTTAAACATGTTTATAGACGTGCTACTAATTACTTCTACCGGCAAACTATTCCACCTATTACCTATTCTATGCGTAAAAAAGTTTTTGGCAACTGCTGTCTCGAACCATCTACTTGTCAACTTACACCCGTTATTTCTAGTTCTATTATATTGAGATATTTTGAAAAAGCTATCTCTATCTACGTTATCGAACACATTCATAATTTTGAAAACCAGGATTAGATCACCCCTTAGCCTCTTAGTCTCGAGTGTTGTGAATTTTAACACTCTAAGCCTATCCTCGTACGACTTTGACCTAAGCGACGCAATCATCTTAGTTGCTCGTCTTTGAACTCGTTCGATTTTGTCTATATCTTTGCGCATATGCGGATTCCAAAATTGGACGGCGTACTCCAAATGGGGTCTAACTAATGATTTGTAAAGTGGAACTATAACTCCTAAATCTTTTTCCTGCTCTACGCTTGTTAAATCTTTCCCTGACATGCTATATGCAAAATTACCGTTAAGCGAACCTATATGCAAAATTTTGCACTTATCAACGTTAAATCTCATTTGCCATGTGACTGACCAATCAACGATTTTATTCAGATCTTCCTCGATTTTACCTCTATTTTCGTCATTATCGCCCTACCCCCCCAGTTTCGTGTCATCCGCAAATTTTGAAACTGTACTGACTAGGCCGACATCTAAATCGTTAATATATATAAGAAAAAGCAAGGGGCCCAATACAGAACCCTGAGGAACGCCACTCGCTACAATAGCCCAACACGACTCCGCTCCATCAACGACCACCCTCTGTTTCCTACCTCGCAACCACTCTTCTAGCCAATTTATTACTACACCTCTGATTTCATGAGCCTTAGTTTTTCCAATGAGTCGTTTGTTCGGCACGGTGTCAAACGCTTTTTGAAAATCTAAATACACTACATCAACCGCCCGATGTCTATCATAAACGTCAACCACGCTTTGGAAAAATTCTAAAAGATTAGTTAAGCAAGATTTGTTTCGCCTAAATCCGTGCTGCGTATTTCTAACTAGCTTATGGAATTCTAAGTGTTCGACTATACGATCCCTAATTATTGATTCCAGTAGCTTACCTACAACAGACGTTAAACTGATTGGCCTATAATTTCCCGCCGCACCTTTATCGCCTTTCTTAAAGATAGGTGTTACGTTTGTTAACTTGAAATTATCTGGTACGCACCCCTCAGAAATAGACGCATTAAAAATCTTTGTTAGCGGCAAAACAATGTTTTCTTTTAATTCTTTTAGTTGTATGGGATATACATGGAATCCGGCCCCGGTAATTTATGCGTTTTCATTTTATCAATATAGCGCATTACATTCCCTTCACTAACCACGATATTATCCAAAATATTATGATTATCAAAAGGTATTATGTATATGACCGTAGGGATATTCGTTACATCTTCTATAGTAAAAACTGACGTAAAAAAATCGTTTAGCAAGGTAGCCATTTCCTTGTTTTCAAAAACAAGTTCTCCGTTTACATTTTTCAAAGGCCCCAAGACGCTTTTTACTGGCTTTCTATTATTGACGTATTGAAAGAATCGCTTGGGGTTTTCTTTACCGTCACGAGCTATGGAGATTTCAAATTCGCGGTTGGACTTTTTTATCACACTTTTCGCTTCACGCCTGAGAGATATGTAGTTGTTTCGTAACAACAAATTGTCTTTATCGCACTTATGTGGCCTATAAACCCTATCTCTACTCTATAATGTCTCCTACTCTAAAAGTAAACCACAAGGGCTTATTGTTTACTTTCGCACGCTTAATTTTGTACGGTACACATTCCTCATTTATAGTCCTAAATACCATTTCGAACGATTCCCACATTAGTTTTGCGTTGGAATTCCCCATTACGTTTTCCCAATTGACGTGTGACAATTTATTTCGAAATTTACTAATGTCTGCGTGCTGGAAGTTAGGAATTTTAGTCGAGTTAGTTGGTTTCGAGTGACTTAGTGAGAGGACAAACTCTACCATATTGTGATCGCTATTGCTTAACGGTTCTATTACTTGAAGATCAGTAATTAGCCTATCATCCGTAGTTATTACTAAATCTAAAATACTGTCCAACCTCGTTGGTTCCCCAACCTTTTGAATAAGAAAGCTATCTTCGAGAAGATTAACTAAACGATTACCTTCCGCGTCTCCCTGCATTGTATCGTAATTCACGTAGAAGCAATTAAAGTCACCCATAACTAAAGCCTACTAACTACCGATTATTCTCTTTAGTTCACGATATAACGCTTCGTCCGTATCAGCTGTTTGATTAGGGGGCCTATATATAACTGCAACAACAAGTTTGAAATCGTTCAATTTAAGTTCTGCTATAGTCGAATCTATCGGTTCTGGAATTGTGTGCTTCACTTCTATAACGTTCGCAATATTATCTTTGATATACAACATAACACCGCCTCCTCGCCTACCTATTCTGTTTTTAA
Source organism: Bathynomus jamesi (assembly GCA_023014485.1). Lineage (NCBI taxonomy): Eukaryota > Metazoa > Arthropoda > Malacostraca > Isopoda > Cirolanidae > Bathynomus > Bathynomus jamesi. The sequence continues at coordinate 101,787 of JAJOZX010008756.1, forward strand.
CAAAAAGTCTATAACCTTTAATTTGATACTCCCCTACAAAGTCACGAGTTTCAGTGCTAAGCCACGATTCATTTATCGCAATTATATCATAGTCTTTACAAGTAATTAAAGAAAAAATTTCGTTTATTTCATTTCGTAGGTTACGAGCATTTAAGGATAAAACCTAATTGTTTGTAATTGCGACACCTTCGCGAGCGCAGGGGAAATTTGTAGAATTTACGCTGGGACCGTTCGAGTTACGGCAGCCTGAAAAGAAGAGACAGTATTATGAAATAGTCTTCCTAAACGCGCAGCAAAAACGTCATTAAGATGAAGTCCATCCCCGAGGAACAAGTACCCCCTGCCGTAGAAACTGTTCCAAAAATTCGCAAAATGCACTCCTTCCTCTTGGCAAAGAGACTTTAGGTTATTGTTAGTATAGGTCGCCTTGCTGTAGAAATCGTTACGTTGGATAATTCGAGGAAGTATACCTGTTAAAACAATCTTATTAGTTTTCTCCTTTAGTCGCTCTAGTAATTCCCAGTACCTAGCCAGCAGTTCTTCCGATCTAGAATTTAAAACGTTATTAGTACCGACATGAATAACATACGTTGTGTCCTCGGCGGTACTTTCTGTAAAATGGTCAACACTATCAATTATATCCTCCACCCTTGCACCAGGATAGCAGTAACTGCGCCTACGACGTGGGTTTCTCCTACAGAATTCCTCGAGCTGCCCTCGAACAATGGAATCGCCAACGAGTCGTGTTTCCGGTTCATCAGCATCTTCGAAACCTAAAACAGAAAACTTATTGCTTGTTATTACTGGTAGACAAGTCTTTGCTTTTCTCAATGGGGCTCCATTTCGCACTCGAACGAAGGGTTGGGAGCTGGGGGAAGAGAGAGGGCTATTAGTACTATTTATGTTATTAGTAGAAACTGAGGCAGGAGGGTCGTAACTGGTGTCTCAAGGGATTCAAATTTTGCCGTCATATATATTGTATATTAGGGTGTCCCAATTTTTTTTCTTTAGACGACCTGACCACTCGTGTCATGCCCGGATGTGGTTTGGGCTAAAGCATTGGCTGTGTGATTTTCAACTCGATCAGATGATATTTAGAGGTCCCGACGTTTGATGACTTTTTTTGGTTTTCAGAATTGATCATTATGGCGTTGACAAGATCAAACATCAAGTTGTGGCTTCTTGAGAGGTCTCCCATACCAGAGCTGGCTAAATCTTGATTACCAAGTAATATGGACGTGTTGCTCCTTTTCTTCTACCATCACCGCGACCAAAAGAAGACAGATTCCAACAGTGTCAAGGCTGTAATATCGGCTGTATTAGAAATCTGGGCTAGAGCCAACTCGAATCTGGCAACAACCTCCGTTCATGCCTCGACTAAACTGAAAGCTTTGGTTCAGAGGTATCGAAATTTGCATAAAAACAAGAACAAGACTGGAATGACTTACAATATGCAGCGGGATGTATTCTTGGCTGATATGGAGGATATTTTTGATGTCGCCCGCTCAGACGTTCTGGATCGGGGAGATATCCCTCTTGAAGACAAGGAATTCCTCATTTCCCAAAGGGCAGATCGACATACGAGTTACATGGGAGGTGAAGATAGAAAATATAATGCAGCCACAATGAAAAGACAGGAAAGGGAAAGAGCTCTTGAGCGGGCACACCGGCGTCAAACGGAGGAGGCTCTAGCTGTAGGAGTCACAGAAGAGGCTACCGACAGCAGTTCTAGCACATCGTCAGCTGACAGTGGAAACGAAGCCGTCACTTGTGGACTTAAACCTTCGAAAGCTCCCAAACATGACAGACTAAAAGAAAGTCTGAGTGATCTTGACCTGGCAGCAACTTGGGATCGCGAGGGCCTTTCTGTTCGACAGGCAACATCAGCGTTTTCTGCGACTGCAAAATCCCTAGCTCTCGGTCCTGACAGTGTTCCATCAAAGAGCACGGTTCACCGCTTCCGACAAAAGGTCCGTACAATGATAGGGACCAATGTTATTGGCCACCTCGAGCAGCTTCCTCCTCGACTGCAGATCCACTGGGACACAAAGATACTCACTGACATCGAACAGGAGGGTAAGTCAGTCGATCGGATTGCTGTTGTGGTGACTGGGGATGGTGTGGAAGAGCTATTAGGAGCACCGAAAATAATAGACGGCACAGGACAGCAAATGGCAAGCGCAGTCCATCAAGCGCTCACTCTAGTCGGAATTGAGGACAAGATCATAGGCATGGTGTTTGACACGACGGCATCAAACACAGGGATAGTGCAAGGTGCGTGTGCGCGTTTGGAAGTGGCATTGGGAAGATCTCTTTTATGGTTTACTTGCCATCATCACGTTCACGAAGTGATTCTCAAGGATGTCTTCGTCGTGTGCCTAGGAACACCACCAAGTCCTCAAATCCCACTTTTCAGGAGATTCAAGGAGGCCTGGCCATCAATGAACCACTGTCAGTTGGATGCATTTGACAAGGACGAAGTGGCTAAAGCCTTCATAAATGACAATGCTTGCCTTTCACAAATGCGACTTGAGGTAATAGACTATCTCCGCGATGCCCTAAGATGTGGTAATCATCCTCGAGAAGATTATGAAGAACTTCTTCGACTGAGCCTCTTGTACCTCGGAGACGACGTAGGACGTTACAAGCTTCGGCCTCCAGGGGCTTACCATCAGGCCAGATGGATGGCCAAAGCTATTTACTCCCTGAAAATAGCATTACTGCAGTCCCAGTTCTCCGAACTTCGTCTCCAAGAACTGCAAGGGGTTCGCCGTATGGCTCTCTTCGTGAGCCTTGTATACGTGCGTCACTGGCACGAGGCTCCCATCGCCATCAAATCTCCCAAAAATGACGTTAGGCTGTGCAATCTTCTTGTAGGTTACCCTGACAAGGACGTTGGAAACACAGCTTACCGGGCTGTGCTCCGTCATCTGTGGTATATCTCGGAGGACTTAATCTGTCTTGCACTGTTTGATGACAGAGTTGACGACAATGAAAAGCGTAACATGACGGCTAACCTGAAAAAGCGCCCTGGGAAAGGACTCAAACGGGTCTAAGGCAAGGGACTGCAAGTGGATGGCCGTTTAAGTCCGTGGGTGACGAGTCGATCCACCACACTCTTCCAGTTTCTCCAAGTTGAGCCCACGTTCCTCACCAAAGACCCTGAAACATGGCCTACTGACGAAAACTACCGTCTGGCAAAGAGGCGAGCTGCAGAACTGATGGTGGTCAATGATGCAGCAGAGCGAGGCATCGCCCTCATTGAGAAATACACAAGCAAACCTCTGTGCCGTGATGAAGAAGACCTCCAGTTCCTCCTTCGAACTGTCCACTCACACCGACGGAATGTGAGCCGGAAGGGAACAAAAACGGATCTCATGAAACACGTGTTTAGTTAAAATGCATAAATGTGATGCTTTGAAATTGTTGTTTGTGTGTTAAGATTAAAATACATGTTTATTTTGTATAATCATCTTTGTGATGGAACTTTTGAGAGAAATATTTCAGTTAATTTGCCTTTCAGTTAAAAGGAGAAATAAAGTGTTCAAAGTTCGGGACCTTTAAATTTCCTTCGATCTCTCTGAAATTTTACAGGAAGACTTCTAATGGGAAACATCAAACGAGCGCAACACGAGCGGATTTGTATCCCGAAAAACAATTTGGCCCCTATGAGTTTGGGACACCCTATTGTATATATATATATATATATATATATATATATATAATATAGTGTATATATATATATTTGATATATATATATATGTATATTGTATATATTATATATATATATAATATATATATATATATATATATATATATATATATTTTATATCTATATATATTGTGTATATATATATATATAGTATTATGTGTGTATATATAGTGGACCTAGTTTTAGCCGTTTAAGGTGATAATGATTTGTTTGTATGCTAATGATTAATTGATGCAATGACTGATTGCTTATTAATGAAAGGCTATTTGAGTAGGTCCACCATACTATTGGAAGTGACAGGAATGGCAGCGAGGTCACCAGCTTGGTTTACACCCAAGCAAATTAATATTAAGGTTATAAAAGACACCTTATAGTTGTATTTTATTATGAAAATAAAGCCGTTATTTATTCACTCTGATATAACAAAGAATTGACAGTAATTAATTGATAGTTTTACGTTATGCTTATGACATAGACTTAGCTAATAAGATGAAATGTTAATAGCTTAATTGACACGTAATAAGTAATGTACTCATTGATGGTATGTAAATGGCATGCGACATGGAACATTGAATGGGCCTAGTAAATGATATAAAGAATGCACGTGCGTTTGGTACATTGAATGGAAAACATGACACTGATTAAGTAGGCTAAATGATTGCATGGATGCACAAGGAATAATTGATGCGGCCTAATAATAATGGATTGAAATGCTTGATAATGATTACAAAAATATCATTTATATATAAGACCATTATGTGAAGTTAGGTGATTACGTCAAGAGAATATTTAGTTAACACATAAATATATGAATTGAACATAATAACGGATGATACGCGGAATTACCGTATTGAAATGACACTTGAATTATAGAACAGGCCAACTGCGTTCTTTCACGAGAGTCAGTTGGAACGCTTAATTACACACTTTGGGAGTATAGCCTACCGTTCGGCGGTAGGCTAATGTAGGCTTCACAAGAGTACTTAGAATAGGAGGTACTTATCTTAGGACGATGTAAACTCTTGAAGGCGGGTTGAAGAAAGATCTATTACCGAAAACTCGAGTTGTCGTTGTCCGTTAAGCCTCTTGAGATGATGGATGTAGGCTTCGTACGGAAGCCTGAGGTGATGTTACTTCTCGAGGTGCAGGACGGTTTTCAATGATCTTGCAGGCGCAGGCCCGTGGTGCTGAATATATCTCGAGGAATGTGGAGAAACTTGAAGGCCAACCCGGCAAACCGCAAGCCCGAAGCGATTCCGTTTGGGCCTCGAAGGATTGCTTCTGCAGGCGGTCTGTAGATCTTACTTGATGATAAATTGTAGGCCTTGAAGAAAGTAGCAGGCCGCGCCCCCGGCAAGGGGGCCGGAAGGCGGTTGGTGGACGTGTTGCTCACGTTCGATAATGTGAGTACGAGTGAGTGAGAGTGAGTGTGAGTGGAAGCTCGCTTTTATACGTAGTTCCTGTGACGTAGGACTTCGCGCCAAATCTTAAGACGCCTTCTCCGCGCGTCCTTTCGTTGATAAGGGCTTACGTTCGCGCCTTTTAGGAAGAAACAGACGTTCCCATTGTTTGACTCTTGCCCACGTGTGTTTTCCAAGACTCTTTGATGATAGCGTGGAAGCAAAAGATTTCTATCTATTTGCTGGTCTATTTCTTGTCGATCCGCTACATATATATATATTTTATATATATACAGGGCGTCCCAAAAAAATGTATACACACTTTAAATAATTATAAAGGCAGTGTTTATTAAAATACATTTCATTTTCAAAATGTAATAGAATCTACAGACATTATTTAATTGTTTTGTCAACGCCTGTTTTCAAACTGACGTCCGTTCTGGTCCAGGCACTGCTGATAACGCGAAGCAATGGAATCGCAAACATCACGAAACATTTCGTTTGGTATTTGTGTGCATTCTCGTTCAATGGCTGCTCTCAATTCAGCGACTGTTGCAGGTTTTATAGCGTAGACTTTGTATTTTAAGTATCCCCATAAAAAAAGTCTAGTGGTGTGAGGTCTGGTGAACGCGGAGGGTATTCTACGAAACCCCTTCGTCCAATCCACATCCACATCGTGCCAAGTACCACTAGCAATACTCCACTCTTCGGTCCGGATCATCTTCATTAATAGCATGGACTAATCTTGGAATGTAACTTTTCCATTGACAGCGCTTCAAAATGCGTTGGACAGACGATTCTGAAATTCCTACCTCACGACTCGCTTGCCGCACAGATTTTCTTGGACTTTGGTGATACGTTTCCAGTACTCTTTCTTGCTTTGTGGGGCTTGTCGATGTCCGTGGTCTTCCGGAACGCTTCTTGTGGACATTCTGAACAGTTCCATCGCCTTCAAACTTATCTTTAATTCGAGTGATGGTAAGTCGCGTTGGTGGATCTGTTTGAAACTCCCTCCTAAACTGTCTTTGCACTTCAACTGCGTTTTCACACTTCCAGTAGCATTTTAGAATGAATTTCCTTTGTTCAAAGCTTAGTCTGACTGCCATTATTAATTCTAATGGGTTTAACTTGGAAAGAAAGAAACATCAATTGAGCTATCAGCTGTTAAAGTGTGTATACATTTTTTTGGGACGCCCTGTATATATATATATATATATATATATATTATATATATTTTTTATATATATATTGTGTATTTATATATATATTTTATATATATATATATATATTGTATATATATATATATATTTTATATATATATATATATATTGTATATATATATATATATATATATATATATATATATCTGTGATATATATGTGATCAGTCTTTCCTTGTGAACAGACCGAGTGTCCAGTGTTATCAATTGAATAAGTGGTTTTCGTTGGTGTTTTTAAAAAAAATAGTGTTCGGTGCATTCTTAACTAAATTACTTCGTGCTACTGATCATTCATTAACGAATATATTTCATTTATTGACGTTATTCAGTACTATATTATTTGATCAAACCAAGGTTACAGCACGTGGCTTGCCTTGTTTCTTTCTCAAATCTATCAGAAAACGTGGAGTCATATGGTTCATTTTTCCTTCTTTCGAGTGGTCAGGTAGTGTGTGGTCACACCGTGTGAAAAAAAGGAAAAAAGTCGGGTCCAATCGCGGACAGATAAGTATTATAAATACTCTTCTTTTTCAGATCTTTTGTCGGTAGCTTAATTCTATATTCATTTAGTATAAATTTGTTACAGGAACCTGTTTCTGTGTTCAAGATCGCGGTAGACCTACATTGTAATTAATTTATTAATTTCCAAACGCTCGTTTTTTTTTTTAGGTTTTTTGTTTTTTAACTAATTAAAAGCATGGCACCCCCGTCAAGTACTTGCAGTCGCTGTGAAGGGAAATTTGCCGCTTACGTGTTTACAATGGCTAATAATAATGAACAGTTAGTTTGCAGGTGGTGCTCAAGCACGGAAGTGCTGAGGAATGCGTTAGAAATTGAGAGGGAGGCCAGGGTGAGGCTTGAGGAAAGCGTGATGCTCCTGACGGCAAAATTGGAATCCCTTGAGACTCCAATTAAGACCCCTCCTGCCTCAGTTTCTACTAATAATATAAATAGTATTAATAGCCCTCTCTCTTCCCTAGTTCCCAACCCTTCGTTCGAGTGCGTAATGGAGCCCCATTGAGAAAACCTAAGACATGTCTACCAGTAATAACAAACAATAAGTTTTCTGTTTTAGGTTTCGATGATGCTGATGAACCGGAAATACGACTCGTTGGCGATTCCATTGTTCGAGGGCAGCTCGAGGAATTCTGTGGGAGAAACCCTCGTCGTAGGCGCCGTTACTGCTACCCTGGTGCAAGGGTGGAGGATATAACTAATAGTGTTGACCAATTTACAGACGGTACCTCCGAGGACACAACGTATGTTATTCATGTCGGTACTAATAACGTTTTAAATTCTAGATCGGAAGAACTGCTGGCTAGGTACAGGGACTTACTAGAGCGATTAAAGGAAAAAACTAATAAGATTGTTTTAACAGGTATACTTCCTCGAATTATCCAACGTAACGATTTCTACAGCAAGGCGACCTATATTAACAATAACCTAAAGTCTCTTTGCCAACAGGAAGGAGTGCATTTTGCGAATTTTTGGAACAGTTTCTACGGCAGGAGGGACTTGTTCCTCGGAGATGGACTTCATCTTAATGACGTTGGAGCTGCGCGTTTAGGAAGACTATTTCATAATACTGTCTCTTCTTTTCAGGCTGCCGTAACTCGAACGGTCCCAGCGTAAATTCCACAAATTTCCCCTGCGCTCGCGAAGGTGTCGCAATTACAAACAATTTGAAGGTTCTATCCTTAAATGCTCGTAGCCTACGAAATAAAATAAACGAATTTTTTTCTTTAATTGCTTGTAAAGACTGATATAATTGCGATAAATGAATCGTGGCTTAGCACTGAAACTCGTGACTTTGTAGGGGGTATCAAATTAAAGGTTATAGACTTTTTGTTAAAAACAGAATAGGTAGGCGAGGAGGCGGTGTTATGTTGTATATCAAAGATAATATTGCGAACGTTATAGAAGTAAAGCACACAATTCCAGAACCGATAGATTCGACTATAGCAGAACTTAAATTGAACGATTTCAAACTTGTTGTTGCGGTTATATATAGGCCCCCTAATCAAACAGCTGATACGGACGAAGCGTTATATCGTGAACTAAAGAGAATAATCGGTAGTGAGCAGGCTTTAGTTATGGGTGACTTTAATTGCGCCAACGTGAATTACGATACAATGCAGGGAGACGCGGAAGGTAATCGTTTAGTTAATTTTCTCGAGGATAGCTTTCTTATTCAAAAGGTTGGGGAACCTACGAGGTTGGACAGTATTTTAGATTTAGTAATAACTACGGATGATAGGCTAATTACTGATCTTCAAGTAATAGAACCGTTAAGCAATAGCGATCACAATATGGTAGAGTTTGTCCTCTCAGTAAGTCACTCGAAACCAGCTAACTCGACTAAAATTCCTAACTTCCAGCACGCAGACTTTAGTAAATTTCGAAATAAATTGTCACACGTCAATTGGGAAAACGTAATGGGGAACTCCAACGCAAAACTAATGTGGGAATCGTTCGAAACAGTATTTAGGACTATAAATGAGGAATGTGTACCGTACAAAAGCGTGCGAAACAACAAGCCCTTGTGGTTTACTTCTAGAGTAGGAGACATTATAAAGAGTAGAGATAGGGCTTATAGGCTACATAAGTGTGCGATAAAGACAATTTGTGGTTACGAAACAACTACATATCTCTAAGGCGTGAAGCGAAAAGTGTAATAAAAAAGTCCAAGCGCGAATTTGAAATCTCCATAGCTCGTGACGGTAAAGAAAACCCCAAGCGATTCTTTCAATACGTCAACAATAAAATCCAGTAAAAAGTGTCTTGGGGCCGTTGAAAAATGTAACGGAGATCTAGTTTCTGAAAACAAGGAAATGGCTACCTTGCTAAACGAATTTTTTACGTCAGTTTTTACTATAGAAGATGTAACGAATATCCCTACGGTCATAGACATAATACCTTTTGATAATGGTAATATTTTGGATAATATGTGGTTAGTGAAGGGAGGTAATGCGCTATATTGATAAAATGAAAACGCGTAAATCACCGGGCCGGATTCCATATATCCCATACAACTAAAAGAATTAAAAGATAGCATTGTTGTGCCGCTAACAAAGATTTTTAATGCGTCTATTTCTGAGGGGTGCGTACCAGATAATTTCAAGTTAGCAAACGTAACACCTATCTTTAAGAAAGGCGATAAAGGTGCGGCGGGAAATTATAGGCCAATCAGTTTAACGTCTGTTGTAGGTAAGCTACTGGAATCAATAATTAGGGATCGTATAGTCGAACACTTAGAATTGCATAAACTAGTTAGAAATACGCAGCACGGTTTTAGGCGAAACAAATCTTGCTTAACTAATCTTTTAGAATTTTTCAAAGCGTGGTTGACGTTTACGATAACATCGGGCGGTTGATGTAGTGTATTTAGATTTTCAAAAAGCGTTTGACACCGTGCCGCACAAAAGACTCATTGAAAAAAAGGCTCATGGAATCAGGGGTAGTAATAAATTGGCTAGAAGAGTGGTTGCGAGGTAGGAAACAGAGGGTGGTCGTTGATGGAGCGGAGTCGTGTTGGGCTAATGTAGCGAGTGGCGTTCCTCAGGGTTCTGTATTGGGCCCCTTGCTTTTTCTTATATATATTAACGATTTAGATGTCGGCCTAGTCAGTACAGTTTCAAAGTTTGCGGATGACACGAAGCTGGGTGGTAGGGCGATTAATGACGAAGATAGAGGTAAAATCCAGGAAGATCTGAATAAAATCGTTGATTGGTCAGTCACATGGCAAATGAGATTTAACGTTGATAAGTGCAAAATTTTGCATATAGGTTCGCGTAACGGTAATTTTGCGTATAGTATGTCAGGGAAAGATTTAACAAGCGTAGAGCAGGAAAAAGATTTAGGAGTTATAGTCACTGGTGATTTAAAAGTAGCGAAACAAAGTACAGCAGCGGTCAATAAGGCGAACAAAGTGTTAGGTTTTATAGCTCGAAATTTTGAGTACAAATCGCGCGATATTATAGTTCCTCTTTATAAATCATTAGTTAGACCCCATTTGGAGTACGCGGTCCAATTTTGGAATCCGCATATGCGCAAAGATATAGACAAAATCGAAAGAGTTCAAAGACGAGCAACTAAGATGATTCCGTCGCTTAGGTCAAAGTCGTACGAGGATAGGCTTAAGGAGTTAAAATTGACTACACTCGAGACTAGGAGGCTAAGGGGTGATCTAATCCAGGTTTTCAAAATTATGAATGGGTTCGATAACGTAGATAGAGATAGCTTTTTCGAAATATCTCAATATAATAGGACTAGAAATAACGGGTGTAAGTTGACAAGTAGAAGGTTCGAGACAGCAGTTGCCAAAAACTTTTTTACGCATAGAATAGTAAATAGCTGGAATAGTTTGCCGGTAGAAGTAATTAGTAGCACGTCTATAAACATGTTTAAAAATCGATTAGACGCATATGTTGATAGATTGGGTATAGTTTAAGGTAGTAAAATTAAGATCCCACAGCTCAACACAAGTGTTGTGGGATATAGGGAGGCAGCATCTTGGGTTAGGGGATACTCTCTGTCCTTACACACCCCATTTAAAGAGATTCCTCTGCCGAGCGGTGCCCCCCATAGTACTGTGAGGTATTGAAAAACTCATGATCTTCACTTGCCCCACAAACACCTTGAAATGGGAGACCCAAAATGGGTGCACACACATTTCTACATTACTGTACAGTCTTTACAGCCACACCTACACTTTTCCTCCTAAGTATATATATTGTAATGTATATGGTTGTAAATTTTGACTTGGTCCGCAATCGATATGGACCGTGACTTATTTTTGGTTGGCAAGGTACTAGTATTGATGGATACCGTAATGAAATTGACTGGATTCTTTGGATCTGATATATTTGCATGTCGGTTATAAATAGATATAGAGTGTAACATATTTGTGGATAGTAGTCTATTATGACTTGATCCTCTGGATCCAGAGATTCTATCTTTAGTTTTAAATCGATAATTAATTAGTTTTAAATTGATAATTATTTAGTTTTGTAAAAATTGGTCGTTGCCAATGTACAGGCAGTTTTACATAAATTTCTTATGTTCTTGTGGTTCGGAACCCACGTAAAATTGTAGGTCCCCTCCGCCACCACGGAGGACATAACAATGCACAATTACGAACACAGTTAGGTAGACCAGCCATGAGTGGATCCTAGGGTCTTTGTTGGTCTGAAACATTATAACATTATATACATAATATTATATATTTATATATATATGTATTATATATTAATATATATATATATATATATATGTATATATATATATTATATATATATATATATATATATATATATACTGTATATATATATATATATATATATATATATATATATATATATATATATTGTATATATATAATTTATTGTATATATATGTATATATATATATATATATATATATATATATTGTATATATATATATATATTGTATATATATATTAGGGTGGATCGATTTTACATTTTTTTCGATTTCCATATTCTAATAGACAAAAACTTGCGCATGCATGAGGAAATAGCCTCTGCAAAATCTTTGCTTAATAGGTAATCATCTTCTGCCCCCGGCAGAGCGATGAAAATCATATTTTAGTAGTCAAAAACGTATTTTTCTTATAATTTTTAAAATATTTCAATATGCATCAAAATTATTCCTAATAACTATAAAGTCGATGAAAAAGACCTCATATGATCGTTTTTCCAAGCGCATTGTCCTACGTTAATATCTTTTGCCCCTGGCAACAACGTCAAATGTTGAAAAAATAGGTAATTTATATACATATTTTCAGGTCGGCTCTTTGTCTTAAATAATGCATTTATATATTTCCCATAGCATTTATATCGTTGCTTAGGCATGAAATAACACACACGCAAAATTATGGACTCTAGAGTAATATCTTCTGTCCCCGAGAAAAGTCTAAATGTGGATTATAATTACGTTAATGCGATGTTATAAGTACGATAAGTACTAAGTACGCTCCTCGCTTGCTAATTTTATAAAATTAGCAACCCAGAACTCACCACGAGGAGGTGGCTGTACGTCGAGTTCCACCCTATCCAGCCCCAACCACCCTTCCTTTGGCTGCATGTCGATTTACATACGGTAATCTTTCTTAGAATCAAATCGTGGAATTTTTGTTCGGGAGTGAAGACGGGAGCGGATGAATCCGTCCCTCTCTTCTACTCCACTTACACTGGCAGAGGCTTCGGTTACTAATTTGATGAGTCTCTCGACCGCTTGAGTATGACAAGGGAATAGTGGGATCAGTCCATCAGGCTGGTCTCCCGTCTCAACAAACTCTTTTATTCGGGTATCAGGTATTGTTTTTGTAACGGGGGGTTCGGTCACCTCAGCCGTTTGCCAGTTGATCATTTCGTAATAGTTTTGACTATCGTAGAGCAGCTCAGGCATGGCGAAGGCTCGAATTTCCGCCGCTGGTGATTGTTTTGATCGTGCTTTTAATATTCTTCTCCATCCCAATTCTCTTATGTGTTGCTCATCGGCATGTAGCATGGAGATCAAAATATTTTCTGGGTGAGCAAAGAAAGAATTTCTACGGAGGACTTTGTTGGCGATTGTCTTAGATCTTTGAGGCATGGTCTGAGAGAGACACATCATTTCGAAAAAATGTTTTTCGCCCTCAGTGAAACTGGAGTTTTTCTTTATCTTAAACCAAATTGGTGCGTAAACTGTCATAATGAGTCGCACAATTTCGTTGAAGGTGCTGGAGGGTTCACTGGTTGAAACATGGAGGCGCAGAAATCTATTTGCTGTTGTCAGCCACCTGGAATGCGCCATCTTACCTGGATTTCGAGCCGCGAGAGCTGAAGAGCAGCAACCGCTCGACACTGCTCTGTAGATGCCTAACAAATATTTTTGGTCAGTGCTCAACTCAGCATCATCTATGTCAATGTTGTGAGATGGAATGCCATCGAATTCTGTAATTGGAAGTTTTTCGCAGTCGTTCAGTTGTTTTCCAACTGGTCCAGTAAAGCCCATTGGCCCAGTTGTTTTGCCGTCCAAGTCTTGAATGAGGTGTCGCAGTGATAATTCATTACCGTGTAATAGGCATATGATCCACTGAACTGGCCTTTGTAGTTTCATTTCAATCATACGAATGGCTCCACCCTTTCGACCCGTGTTCACTGCGGTACCATCACAGCCGATAGCCACAATGTCGTCCGTGCTAATATTGTTAGTCTCTAGAAAGTTGATGATACCTGATGTTATTGCAGTGGCAGAACCTGATGCAGGAGTGAAATGCCCCATGTACTGGGATTCTGGTTCTTGAACTAAAACTATATGCTCTTCTACCACAGTCCTTCTATGCTTCACATTGTCTATTTCTTCTTGTGTCATTGTTTTATCTTTACGTCCGTCAAAGAAAATGCCCTGTAATGGTAGCGTGATCTTGTCATCTTGCTGATGCTCAGAACGAACTCTTTTTCTGGCTCTTCTTATCTTATTTCGATCAATCACTGAACTGACATCATCTTCTCGTATCCAGCCAACATCCTCTAACAACGAAGAAGCAACAGATGAAGCAGCTCTGTCTGAGACGCCCGTACGATCACAAGCTTCAGCAAGTACCTGGAGTTTCATTCGTGTTTTGTCCTTCATGTCATGTTTATCTCTCGGTGTTAGTTCATACGATGACGATGATTCTATAGATGTATCCTCGGTTTCACTAGAGGCTGACGAAGAAGGTTGTTCTTGAGACGTTTCTTGTCGTTTACTAGTCGACGGCTCTTGATGTTCTGCTATTCCTTCTTGTTTCAATATCGCCAATCTTCTTGCAAGAGTCATCTCGTTTTTATTTGTTGTTTCAACATCCAAAGTTCCTATTGCCATTTTGCGATCACTTATATTGTATATATATATATATATATATATATATATATATATATATATATATATATATATATATATATATACATATATATATATATATGTGTGTATATATATATATATATATATATATATTATATATATATATATATATATATATACAGGAGTTGGACAAAATAATATGAACACCTTGATAAATGGCGGTTTTTATTCTTAATATGGAGTTGGTCCTCCTTTAGCGGCAATAACAGCTGCAATGTGTCGGGGAATTGATTCATACAGCTTTTGGACAGTGGCTAGAGGAATCCTGAGCCATTCTTCGAGCAAACGCTGCTCCAGTTCCTCCAAAGACGCCGGCGGTGGGAATCGGCTTCTGACCTGCTGCTCCAACTGACACCATAGATGCTCGATAATGTTAAGATCCGGGATTGTGGAGGCCAATCCAAGCGTTCTACTTCACTAACGTGCTCTTCAAATCAGTTTTTAACGACCCCAGCGGTGTGGATTGGTGCATTATCATCCTGGAAGACGGCGCCGCCATTGGGAAACAGCGTTTGGACCATGGGATGGACCTGGTCAGCCTATATTGACAGATAGACCTGGGCGTTAACCCGACCATGCAGTACTACAGCTGGGCCAAGAGTATTCCACGATATTGCTGCCCAAACCATCACAGATCCGCCTCCATGCTTAACGGTTGGGGTCAGGCAGTCGGGGTCATAAGCATCAGAATGCTGTCTCCAGACGTAAACTCGACCGTAACATGGAAATAGCGTAAAGGAGGATTCGTCGGAGTAGACTACATTCTTCCACCGGTCCACTGACCAATTCTATGGTCATTACACCATTTTCTGCGCCGCTCAATGTTGATGTGCGAAAGGAAGGGTTTGGCAATTGCAGCCCTCCCATGGTAGGGCGGGTCATACTATGCATTTTTTTTAAATCAATGGAGAGGGGTATTCAAATGACATATGTTGATGTATAGAACACAATCCTGAAGAAAATATTTAATTCTGATAACCCTAACCTACATCATTTTGTAGTTGATTATTATTAAATTGTTGATTATTTTACTATTGTAGTTACCCCAGAATATGTCTTCTCACGTTTTCTATCATGGCTGCTCACGTTATCTCTCATAGAGCATTGTTCTAACTAATTCATATAAACACATATAATGTAATTCATATAATAATAATAATATTTAAATACTCAAATAAAAAGGTGTGCCATTCCACTTAATTGTAATTATCATACAGTTTGGTATATGAAATATTTTGACGGTTTTCTGGCGCGCATAAGGCCATTTTCTGAGCCACCTTTCTCAGAGGCTAGAATTTAACGTTTCAGAACATTCTAAAACGTTTTGTGAAATATTTGAAGTGACTCATGATTTATGAAGCTATTGGAGAGAAGTGGTGATGAAGATGAGTTTGTTCCTGAAGTTGAGCTCTTCCCTCAAACTGACCCTGAGCCAGCAGCTTCGGCAAAGGTACAGAAAAACTATGATGAGATTCAAAACATTGCCCTTGCTAGTGTAAGGTATGGCATAGGGCTGAGGCCAACTGCAGCGATAGCAACAGCAGCTCTGATTGACGCAGGAATCATCACAGAAGACAATACAAGTAAAGTGATTGATAAGAGCAAGGTCAAGAGAGCACAGGAGAAGTTGATGAGAGAGCTGGGGGAACAGTTCGAGAAGAAGTGCAGGGAGGAGGGGTGGGATCTCTTGCATCCTCTTTGATGGGCGGATTGACCTGACCAATGTGATGATGGAAGCTGAGGGCAGTGACCAATCTTTTCCCGCAAAGATCAAGGAAGAACACTATAGTGTTGTTAGTGAGCCTGGCAGCTACTATCTGTTCCACTTTACCCCAGAGAAAGCAACTAAAGAGGAGTCACATTCGGAGAAGATTGCTAAGGTCCTGTTTGCCTGGCTGAAAGAGAGGGGTTATGATAAGACCTTGTTGGCCATTGGAGGAGACTCAACAAATGTCAACACAGGTGTGAAAGCTGGAGTAATGCGGAAGCTGGAGCTGCACCTGGGGAGAAAGCTGGTCTGGTTGGTGTGCAACCTGCACACTGTTGAACTTCCCCTGCGCCATCTCATTGTTGACCTTGATGGCCCTACTCTGTCAGACAAAAAATTATCCGGGCCAATAGGAAAGCTCCTTCATTCTGCTACAGACTTTGATATCAATCCAAACTTCACCCGAATCTCTGTTGGCCCTCCACTGATCAAGCTTCCTGACAAGGTCATTCAAGATCTCTCAACTGATCAATACTATGGCTATAAAATTGTCTGTGCAGTCAGGGATGGAGTACTTCCTGCAGGGCTGGCTCTGTTAGAGATAGGACCAGTAAACCACAGCCGCTGGCTCACCACAGCGAACAGACTTCTCAGGCTCTGGGTGTCAAAGCACGGACTTAAAGGAAACAACCTGAAGATTCTGCAATTCATTGTGGAACTCATCATTGGAGTGTATTACCCATGTTGGTTCAACGTGAAGGTCAAGCACTCCTGGATCGAAGGGCCTAGGCACATCCTCTTTCAGCTGGACTGCCTCAAGTCCCAGAGAAAGGAGGTGCTGGATATTGTGATGCCAACTGTGAGAAGATCTGCTTGGTATGCCCACAGTGAAGTCATCCTCCAAACACTACTCTGCTCTGAGGATCAGAAGGAGAGGATTGAAGGGGTGGAGAGAATCCTGGCCATCAGGGGAGAGGGGGACCCGGACACTCAGCTGGGGGACTCCTCTGTTAGGAGCAGAAGGACACCTGACATCAATTGTGATGCTTCCAGCATCGGTGACTTGATCAGCTTGTCAGAAGGTGTGTCAGAGCCACCTCTCACCTGCTCTCTAAGCACCTCAGAGGTGAAAAACTTCATCAACACCCCCATGGAGGTGCGCAACTGGCCTTGCCACACACAAAGCATTGAGAGGGTTCTTAAAATGGTGACTGAGGCTTCTGCTAAGTACTTCTCACAGGAAAAGAGGGATGGAGGGATCAGGGCTCAGGAGACCAGCAGGAAGCTGATGTCCAAGTCTGAGTCAAAGCAGGATTTGTGCAACCTGGCAAAGTTCAAGATGTCAGGAGAATGATCTTTGTAATTATATCCAGTGATATACATGCAGTTCACCTATTAATAAATATATGTAAAGTTGATTTGGCCTTGTCAATATAAATGATTTACCTTATATCTTTTAATATATTATAAAGGGGTTCAAAAAGGTAAAATTGGCAATTTAGAAATACAAAATGATGTAGGTTAGAGTTATCCTATCCAAAACATAAGCTCGTATTTGAATTCCCCATGTAAAAACACATAATTTAGACACCCCTGATGGTAGGATTTCCTTCAGATTCATGTTGTCACCTGAGTACGACCCGCCCTACTCCCATGGTATCCAGCTCCATGGAGCTCGCGACGTACAGTTCTGGTCGATACCGGGCTTGCAAGATGCTGGTTAAGCTCTGCAGTCACTTTTGGAGCTGTGGTCTTATGGTTCTTTGTCACAATGCGCTTTAGCACCCGGCGGTCTCGATCACACAGCTTCTTCTTGCGTCCACTATTGCATTTGTCGGTGCTTGTCTTTCCATGGTTTTGGTATGCAGACATGACCATAGAGACAGTTCCTCTGGACACATTGAACATCTGAGCGGTTTTCGTCACCGATGCACCAGCCATCCGCGCTCCGACAATTTGCCCTCTTTGGAAGTCTGACAGGTCTTTCATAACTGGTAATTCATAATTCACTCAGATCTGTAAAAACAACGTTAGGGTTATAACATGACGTATACACTCTCTGTTACGCATTTAAATAGGTTTGCCAGTCATTTGACCGTTTACTTTGTGTCTGAGCAGTCCGTAAAGATAACCGGTGAAATCGGCGGGTGTTCATATTATTTTGTCACACCCCTGTATATATTGTATATATATATATATATATATATATATATATATATATTAGACGGATATTAGTCGGATATTAGTCGGATATTAGACGGATATTAGACGCTCGTATTACAGATATGATCTTTTTTGACACGGTTCTTGAATACGCATACACCGCTCTGCTCGACGGATTTATCTAATGTAGGAATGAACAAGGCGAGAATGGTCTAGAGCTGGGTGCATATTTAAAAGGTTTAGATTCTTCGAAATATCTTGAACTTTGGTACAAAGCACTTGAACAGTACAGGGCTTAGCTCACCTACACTGTTCACACCCTGAAGAGCTGTACCTCTATATAGTGAATAGCTGTCGTTACGACTTGGAAGATTATTTCAATTGCCGTTATGCAGAATGAAGAAGAGTTCACGACTGAAAAGCTCTGGACGGTAAGAAAAAATCCTCGATTGGAAAGGCTTATTTATAAATTGTATTTTATAATGACGTTGTTGTTAACGATGACCTCTTTGTGCGTCCTTTTGGTTGTATTCTAGCCGTGTTTAATTATAACTTGCCAACCGGATGTAAAGTAGGCACAAAAAGAGTATTGAATGATATGAAAGACATTTATGGCGAGTATAGGCATCTCTATCAGTTAAAGGGTGAAGTGTTGCTTGCACGGTTTTACCACATGGTACAAAGTAATGTCGATGTGGATGTAGACTCTATTAAGTGTGAGTTTAACGTTTTGCACCGTAGAACATAAAGGATATATATTTAATTATTTTACTGTGTATATATATATGTATATATATATATTTCCTGTACTAATATGCAATTTATTAAGTGTTTCGTGTATTATTATTTTTAATTATTTAATATAACCCGTGGAACATAAAGGATGTAAATTTATTTATTTAATTGTATATATATATCGGGTGGTCCGAAAAAAATGACGCATTTTTTAAAAATTAATATCTCAGTAACCCCCTTCCTTATCATGACAATTTTTATATGCAAGATACTTTCAAACTTCTTTTTTTGAATGCAAGAAACGGAATTCTGATATCTTTTATAGTTTTCTCGCAATTAACAAAAGTAACAACATTGGTCAAAAAAACGAATATCATGAGAAAGGAAAAATTTAATCAGAAATTTAACTAATTAATTTACAGTAAATGATCGATTGGACCACCACTCTGTTGACACACTAATCTAAGTCTTTTCTTCCACACAAAAATAATACTTCTTACTTCATTAATGCCAATTTCTTGCCAAGATTCAAGTATTTTACTTTTTAATTCTGATTCGGTGAATTTTTCTCGTCGACCTCGGTAAACCTTCTCTTTTAGTAACTCCCAAATTGAGTAGTCCATAGGATTACAATCTGGGGTTTGTGGTGGCCACTCATTTTTCGTTATTAATTTTGGTGTATTGCTAATCAGAAACGACTGTGTGGCGTAGCTTGTATGCGACGGTGCTCCATCTTGTTGAAATATGAAATCATTTTCTTGATACAGGCGACGACAATCCGGCAACAATTTTGTTCTTAAAAGTTCAATGTAATTTGCAGAATTCACCTTTGTCTTTTCAGTTTCAATAAAATGAACATCTGTCTTGCCATTCCAAGAGACCCCTGCAGATATCATAACCTTTTTGGAGAATCTTGACGTTTCATGATACAATCTGTTTATTGAAATGTCACACTTTTTACCACGCCCGTAGACAACATCATTTTGACGGTTTCGCGGAATTTCTAGAGTGAAATCTTTTTCATCCGTGAAGACTATCTTTTTAATATCAACGACAGAGAAATTATCAAGTAACTTTCTGCACCTTGTTTTTCTTTTATCCTTAACAGTATCACTTTTTCTAGAAGATACTATTCTTTTGAAGGCTTTTAGTTTTTGTGCTTTAATTATTCGGTGTACAGAAGTCTTTCCAATATTCAAATGTTTAGCAATTGTTCTTTGTGACAAATGACTTCCTGGTTTATCTTCTTGAGAGCAGATTTTATCGTTGATGTAATCCACATTTTCTGGAACCGAAGCTGTTTTAGGTCTACCGCTTCCTGGTTTTCTGGCAGTACTTCCCGATTCGCGAATCTTCTTTAAGAGTCTTTCCACTGCACGCCTTTTCCACTTTTTGCCGGGAAACTCTTGCAATAACCTTCCAGTCTTCCATCCTTTTTCACAGTAACAATTTTTAATGAGAATACGATCTTCCTCTGACAACATCATTAAGGGTACTGACGAATTGTTAAAAAATAAAAATATCCACAATTTGACTTGTTCATTCCTGTAGAGTTTTGTAATAACTTGCAAAAATATCGCATGATATCGTATAAAAATGATATCGTATAAAAAACGGATATTATATTGCGATTTTTGTTTTTTTGACCCATGTTGTTACTTTTGTTAATTGCGAGAAAACTATAAAAGATATCAGAATTCCGTTTCTTGCATTCAAAAAAAGAAGTTTGAAAGTATCTTGCATATAAAAAATTGTCATGATAAGGAAGGGGGTATATTATTATTTTCAATATATTTAATTATTTAATATAACTGTACATATTTTTCCTCTACTAGCATATTGATAATACAACGTTTTGTGTATTTTTTATTATATATTTAATTATTTATTATAACTATATATTTTTCCTGTTCTAATATATTCATAATACAACGTTTTGTACATTTTTTAATATATATTTCCCGTTCGTGATGTTATTATTAATTTTTTGATCATATATATATATATATATATATATATATATATATATATATATACATTCCATTGTATATTTATTATATATTCATCTCCGTATGCTATTATTATTTTTTGTCATATATATTCCAATGTATATTTCTATATATTGCCATTAATTCTCCTAAATAAACAGAATGATGTAATGGTGTTTTATTTAATCCTTTTTGTTTGTACATGGTATTTAATTATATCAATTGGCTGGCTTCTAAAGCGGGTTTGTAGACCAGAATATATGCATTAATTATATAAATAGCGTTATCTGACAACTCTGCCTTCTATGCCAAATGGCTGATTAAGTCAGAATATATGCTTTAATTAAATAAATAGTGCAAACTGGCAACTCAGCCTTCTAAGCCAACTGGCTGATTAATCCGTAATATGCTTTAATTAAATAAACAGTGCAATCTGGCAATTCAGCCTTCTAACCCAACTGGCGTATTAAGCCAACTGGCTCATTAGGGGCCCTATAAGACAAAGGCCGCTCGGCTGAAGTCTTAATATGCGCTTGGCTCTTGTCAAGCGAACACCTCTCCTCTCTCCTCCCTCTTAGCTTAGGTCCCCCCCATCGGGGTTCATTGCAGCTTGGGGGATAACTCCGCCTTCAAGTTGCAACATTCCCCCTCCCGAATTTAGGGGTGTCTTGCAACACGGGGGTGGGGGTTGCACTATGGGGTGCCTTGCAACAAATGGGGTACATTGCAACAAGGGGGGTGGGGGTTTGACATTATGGGGTGACTTGCAACAAAGGGTGGCACTCTTGCAACATTTGCAATTGCATTGCACTCTAACATTTTGAGGTCATGCTACTGGTCGTAATAGGGAAATGAAAAGTATTGTACGTCTTTCTTAACAGTGGGAATTTTAAGTGGGGGGTTGATAAATATTATTAAGAAAATTTCTGGTTAAAAATTGCAAAAGATATTTTGGGAAGGAGTTGTTAATGCCGAAATTATGAACTAATTCTATTTCGTTGTGGAGGGATAAGTACGAAGAGCAAAGATGATATATAGGCGCGGTGGATTAAAATTTTGATGCTGTTTATTTTATATGGCGAAACGTTTGTGTACATATATATATATATATATAATATATATATATAGAACGGCGAGGCTTTGAGGAGTATGTAATGAATGGACTGTAAACAGGATGGAAGAGACAGGGACAGCCATTGTGAAACTCCTCTATCTACTTATTTAATTTCGTTCTTAAGCTTTAGATTTTACTTGATTCTTAATTAAGAACAATACATATAAATGCAGTTAATAATATATAAATCATGATTAGGAATTAACGGTCAGGGTATGTATGTATGTATGTATTAGTTTTCAACAACCATTATTATTTACATAAATAAAAAATACAAAGTCATTGTTATAGGTATGTTGACAATGCTGTACAAAGAGTTCTATGCGAGACATAGGCGTCGGCCAACGATACCTAATGTACATTTAAATCTAGATTACACATGCGAAATGACTAAGTAATAGAGTATTGTACATTAGCCCTAGCCTTCTATTAGTATTATTTTGTTAATTGAGATATTTCAGCCGGATTTTAGGCGAAATTACATATATAGTATTTTTTATATCGGTAATTAAAATCACTCCACAGCTCTAAATCGGTGAAAATGTGTGATTTTGATGTGAATCCGTGATAGATTGTTGAATAACGTGTTCTGTTTCGTATAAGCGGAGTGCTTGACGAGTTATAAAATATTTATTTGTCTACATTTTCTATTGATCATGACCTTACATGTGTAAATAAAATGCACTAGATTGATTACATTTTGAAATGGAAGTAGTACGTTGTATAAGGAAAAAAGTAGTAATAAACACTATTCAGGGGGTACATGCATGCCTAAGTTAAGCATTATAGTATAGCTCCTTGAAATTTTTAGGTCGTAATTATAATTATATACCCTTCAGCGAAAGCGTCGGTATAAAGTTCATAAAGATACACATTTCTTTTATTAACAAAATTATGAAATTTGTTTTACTGATATTTAGCTACTTTCTTGACAGTGAATCATTTCATTGTTATTATATTGATGTTTCTGAATTAATTCTGCTCCTAGTTGGATCAATGTATTTGCAAAATATATATATATATATATATATATATAGTTTCAGGGATTGTTCCTATGAGAATATTTTCGCTTCTAACCAGCAGCGATTGATCGACTGGGTATATACTGTATATAGATTTTAAAAATGGAAGAGTATCATGCAGAATATTATGTAATTTCAAGATATAAAATTTATTTTATTGCGTTATACAGTTAATTTGCAATTTCTTAGCAAATATTCTTTAAATTACATTGTCACGAACTTACAGCTTGATCAGGTTTTTATTTTTGCAACCCTACCATAGGTGGTGGAGGTTGACAACGTAATAATTTAACTGTAGAAAATATTTGCAAGTTATTTAAAACGTTAGACGCGAAATTAAGTCGGCTTATTGTAAATAGTTGCAAATTACCATTGAATGTGATGTGGGTTAAAACATTACACGTTTTTAATTTCTCTTAAAATGAATCCGTTTCTAAACCCCAAGCGCCTGTTTGCTGAAGAGTGACTAAAAATTTTGATGTAGCATGGCACAGTAGTTTGATGTAATAATCAAATTACGAGTCTAAATATAGACTGAGATTTTGTAGATACCTGCGCCATACATCAGTTTTCATCGTGATGAATTTGACACGTGATAAATGAAATAGAATTATCGTGAATGACTGTTTTGACTTAGCATGGTGCTGTAGTAATAGGTGCTAATTAAAATAATGACTTAAATATAAGCCGAGATTTGTGGATAGATATCCTTTTAGTAAGTTCATTACAATGAATTTGAAATGTTTTATAAAATAAAATCATCGCGAATGACAGTGTATATGTGTATATATATATATATGTATATATATCCTTGACTAACCCTGGATTAGCTACCGGCCAAACTGTTCATTCTGACAAAGGTTAAGCTTGTCGCTCAACCTTATATCCACAGTTTAACGTGGAATATTAACCACGCCCACCAGCATCTCGCTGTATTAATCACTACTCTACGCAGGGGTACCCATTTATCTACCAACCAATTTTATTGTATGGATGGGTGAACAGTTAGGGTTGATGTGAGCCGCCTGTCGTCGTCGGGGGTCAACCACTACGCTACGCAGTCAGCGATAGTAACCAGTGCACTGCCGAGTCGCGCATATATATATATGTGTGTGTGTGTGTGTATGTATACTATTTTTCTTGCACAAGAAATATTGTGAATAGAACATCTAGAGTAGGATGTTCTTCAAAACTTATCCTGAAAAATAATGATTATCAGTTAATCATGCTAAAAAAGTTTAAAAATACTCACAAACTGGTAAAAGGAGTGACGTATTAGCCAACCTTCTGCTGTAGAGTTCGCATAAAGAATCAAGTTTTCGACTAGAGTCTGGGCTTAAATACCTTCATTTCTCTGTGTAGCATTACACACATAGTTTCTATATTTCACCATAATTTCAATTCGTTGTGTACTTGCACTACTTAATTTGACTAATGACTACCGACAGAATTCATAGCTCATTAATGAGAAAAACGAATGATTTTTATATATGTATCCATGAATCTTTGCAGCGATGATATTTAGGGGCTCTTCCCTCAACGTACAAATAAGCTTATTCAGCACCTTTATCCCAATCGTTTTGAAACGTATGATAACATTATGAAATTTTACAATCCTTTGCCCATTTGCATAATTGGGGCGAGCTGCTGAAACTGTGGATTAGTAAACTATTGAAAAGAAATTATATTAATCAGCGAGGCTAATTGCTTACAAGTAATGTTTTAAATTTATAGAATGAGCATAAGCAAACATTTAATTTACACCCACCCTCTCACTCAACCAAAATTCCGTTTTCTATATCGCAAATGTGTGTAGAAAACGGCTTTTGCAATGCTTCAGGCAATGCTACTAAACTGGATCATTAACCAAATATCAATCTTGCATATTTCTACCATTTTAAAATAAAGACGTGTTTATAGAAATATTATATTTCGTGTTTTCGTCTACACATTCTGCAATATAAAAATGCTTGTGTTCTAAATTCATCGCATAATGGAATTCGTGTTATAATTGGAGGAATATTAATTTAGCTATTCGTCAAAAAATAATAAATTAACTACAGTAGGAAAAAATCACCGATTTTCATTTCTGAGTAAAAATATTTTAAATATATTCTGCAATGTTGCGTGAAAAAGTGCTTTGAAATTAAATTTTTACATTTGAAGCACTATAAAAGGCTGCGTGCTTTCAGCTGCCATCTCTGAATATGAATATGTAATAATGGCTAGTAGATAACACGTGCCTGCGATGGTTTTGTTGTCCGAAATATTTTATCATTTATATAGTAATTTTTGCACACTGATTCCGAAATAATATTCATTTTCGCCATCACGTACAGATTTTTCACAAAATGTCATATTTCATATTACATATGCAAGTAATTTTCATTAAAACTGACTCGCCAAGACAGCAAAGAAATGGAGAAGAGATATCAGGGAAGGTGGGACATCAGCATGATGGTTGATTACTGCTGGATGTTGAAATGGGTTACTCCAGAATTATTACATGAAAGAAAAGGAGCAGCGAATACATTCGATGCAGAAAGGCACAGTTCTCACAAAAAACTCAGGACAAATAAAGATGGATATGTAATTGACGTTAATATCCTTCTTTCTTTTTAGCCCTTTATCTCATGAATTATAATTTTCTGAAGAAAAAAATATTTTCGGTATTTTTTAAAGTATTTAGAGTGATATTAATGAGGTTTTCCCTAAAATCTATGTAATATTTATGTTCTAAGTTAATTTAGAGAATGTTGCTCGTTGGCAACATCATGAAGATTGGGATAAATAATGGGGGTAAATATGAAAGTTCGCAAGGATGGAAAAATTTATTGTTTTTGACAAATCAAAATAATCAATATATACCTTTTACAAAGAAAACATACTTTATGTTGTACAACACTTATTTTATGGAGTTTTTTTATGGAAATTCAAAAAGCAATTACGCTCCTTTATGAAGCATAAGTAAATATTACACTTGATGCAGAATACATAAGTATAGCCTTTAGGACAGTACCTGCATCTGTGTTTGTTTTCATCAAAATTGGGAAAATGACCATAAAAATCGTACCGATAACACTAGGCAACAAATTTCAACTTTTTTTTTGTTACAGACACGTGAACTACTGATTCCTACTAAAGCGGTGATGCTGATTTCAGATCTGATATCAAAATTTCTCTATCACGTCCAGATTTTGTGTCACCGAAAACCCCTATTTTTCATTTTTTTTCTCACCCGCTTCTATTACGAAAGCCGTCTAAGCTACTTTTCCGTGCTACGTTTTATGTTAAGTATACTTAAATAATTAGTGAACAGGGATGTCTTTCCTCCTTTATTCTGGCTTAAGACAGACAGCGGAATTCCGCTGGCGGAGTTACCACCCCTGCGCCCAACCATCCACCCAAAGCGCGTTAGTATTTTGTTGTTACTACTGAAAGGGAAATTCCTGTTCTTAAGTGAAACTTTGGTGTGTCCTCTTCCTTTGTCGCTTGTAGGATGACGAGCTCTCCTTCTGCAGGAACCAACAATAATCTCCCATCATATTTGGGTTGAAATTACCTTGGTATCTGTTTTCCATAACTGAGATCTGTTGGTGGAAGCGCTCACCATGCTCGTCACTTACAGCCCCAAGGTTGGCCGGGAAGAAGTCAAGATGAGAATGTAAAAAATGAATTTTCAAAGACATTCTGCATCCAATTATTTCATAAGATTTAAGCATGTTTTCTACGAGTTTACGGTGGTTTTCAGCTTTGTGGTTTCCAAGAAAATTTTTGACAACTTCAACGAAAGATGTCCATGCTCCTAGTTCATTCTCATTTAGGTTAGATGGAAACGATGAGTCGTGGATGACACTGCGGATCTGTGGTCCAGTGAAAACTCCAGCTTCTAGCTTAGCATCTGTCAATATTCCTTTGAATTTATCCTTTAAATATTGGAAACCACTACCTTGATGATCCATACCCTTCACGAAATTTTTCATAAGGCCAAGTTTAATGTGAAGTGGTGGAAGATGTACTTTCTGAGGGTCAATAAGTGCTGGGTGTTTCACATTGTATTTACCAACAACATGTTCAGTTCTAGATGGCCAATCATGTTTTTTGTAGTGGTTCTTGTCATCTCTGCTGTTCCATAGACACAAAAAGCACATATGCTTTGTGTAGCCCAACTGTAACCCAAGAAGTAATGATACAACTTTAAGGTCGCCACAAATATTCCATGTGTGGTCCTTATATTTGATGAGTCTTAGCAGCAGTTTCATCGATTCATAAGTCTCATTAAGGCCAGTGGCATGTGCTACAGGTATTGAAGGTTTTTCATTGCCGTTGTGCAGTAATACAGCTTTAAGGCTAGCTTTACTAGAGTCAATGAACAGTCTCCATTCTTTTGGATCATAGCGACAGCCAATCCCTTGCATCAGACCACTGATATCGTGGCAGAAACAAACGTTTTCTTCCTGTAAGTAAAATGATGAAAACTGCAAATGGCGATGGCGGAAATGGGAAACTTTGGTGTTTGGTTGGAGAAGATTAAATTCTTGAAGTCTTGAACCAAGCAACTCTGCCTTTTCTTTTGGTAATTCCAAATCGCGCACTAAGTCATTTAACTCCGCTTGACTTAACAAATGTGGGGAAATATTTGCATCTGGAACATATATGCCATCTTTCCCTGTTTCTATATCACTAGCAGAATCTTCAGATGAACTGCTGTCTGTTATCGTTGCTGGTGGAACTGGTGGTGGATTTGTTTCATCATGTGGAACTGGTTTCATTGCTGATTCGCAGTTTGGGTACGTGATCTTTGATTTGTTTTTCTTTGTGAAACCAGCAATCTTTGTCAAACAAAAATAACAATCATTGAAGTGATTTTTCGGCTCACGCCAAACCATGGGGACTGAGAACGGCATAGCTTTTCTTTTACCATTCATCCAAGCTATTAACATTGCATTGCACTGTGCACAGCAAATATGTGGTGCCCAGTCCCTCTGTTGGTCTCCTAACTTACAGTCAAAATAACACTTGTAGGCAAGTTTAATCTTTGTTGTTATGTTTCTACGTTGTGGCTTAGGTGTATATTGTCCACAGACAAAGCAGAAGTTGTCTGGGTGATTTACACAAGCACGTCTATTTGATGCCATTTTGAATTACCATACAATATCTGAAAAAACGTAGAAAGTAATTATTACGATGTGCAAAATAAAAAGAAATACACACCGTAGTACAAAACAAATGCTATAAAAACACACAAGTCACCACAACCTGTCACTTGCTCATCAGCAGAGAGCTTCAACAACCGTTCTGCTTGACTGTCACGTAGCGACTGACCGTTGGGCCGTTGCCCGTTACTATGCTCTTGACTCAGTGTTGCCAACTCGGGATAAATTTTATTTATCAAAATTGTTCGAATTTGTATATAGTTGGCAAAAAAAATTGCTTTAACCTTGAAAAGCAAGTTTCATATTACTGGCATTAAGCCGATTAAAACCAAAATCTGGACGTGGTAGAAAATTTTACTAAAAGTGATTTGCATTTTACACAAAATCTAGACGTGATAGAAAAAATCTAATTATAGATTTGAAATCAGCATACCGAAATTAGCTAGGAGCACCTATTTGGTCTTCTGTAACAAAATCTTTGTTGCCTAGTGATAATCATCGGTTGGAATAGGAACTGCTGCTGATGTTTTACACTTCTTTTGAGGGGGCTGACAGGAAAGAGGTGGCCTACCTCTTGGAGGAGTGGTGAGCGTTGACTTTCCTACCATGGTCAGATCATTTGCAATACTAATTTGGAATTCTAACAAAGACTTGAATTTGTTGTCAGCATACAACATAGCATAGTGACGTCTATATAAAAGCCATCCATTAGTAACGGCAACTTTGACAAGATAGAAAAAGATGGATATATACCACTTTTTACGCTTGAGCTTTATTCTGTACAGTGAAAGGAGCATATCAGAAAGGTTAACTCCGCCCATAAATTTATTATATTCATGGACCATTTCTGGGCATTCAATTTCAAGGAATACGTTATCTTTTGCAGACCATCTCTTAGCCTTTCTTCCTTCAGTATGGTTCACATAGGTTGAAACTAGGTGGACTGTACTGTTATCATGCCACTTCACTACAGTTATGTTTGATGAAATGTCTACCCTCCAGTCATACGACCCTCTTCCTTTGGCTTTCAATTCTTTTTCACTGGAGAGGATCTTTTGTGCACCCGCTAGTCGATTTGATCTTACAGTCCCAAGAGCTAGAATCCCCTGTGAGTGCAGTTCTTTCAGAAGTGGCAAAGATGTAAAATAGTTATCAAAGCAAAGTTTGTAGTTTTGATGGTTAGGCATGTTTTCGCATAACTTCATTACAACATCCCCAGTACAACCAAGAGAAGATTGTGGTTTATCAGATGTTTTTCCAGTATATATATCAAAGTTATAAATGATACCTGAAGCACCACACCTTGTGAAGACTTTATACCCCCATTTGTGGGGTTTCTTGGGAAGGTATTGCTTTAGTGAGGATTTACATTTTGTTGGGATCATTTGCTCGTCGACCGAATTATATTCTTCATTTTCCAACATTTTGCATTTTTCTAGAACCGAATTTATAATTGGCCTAATTTTATAGAGCTTATCATATTCCGTAGAATTTCTATCCGGAAATTTGGAATTGTCGTTCAAATGTAAAAATTTGTTAAGATTTTCAAATCTGTTGACACCTTTCAGAGATTTTGTAATTTGAGGCAAAGGTGTAGCTGTATTCCAGTACATCCGATATTGAGGATTAGGATAAATACCCATATACAAGAGCACACCAATAAACTGTTCTATTTCTTCCTTGTCAGTATTTATTAGTTTACACCTCAGGTTATCTCTCGTTTTTTCTTGAGCACAATAGGGATTTGTCTGTTGTGTAATATATTCAATCAAATTATCATCAAAGAACTGTTTGAAATATTGAAACGGAGAAACAACTTCATTTACCTCAATAAACGGTGTTCCGGAGAATGTTGAGTGAACTACGGTGGCTTCTCTTTTCCTCCAACGGGTTTCACTTGAAGTACTTGCCATGTCCGGACTTTCTTGTCTTTCAATGTTTATATTTTGTGATTGAGGAATTTCTTCTGTTGGACCATAGTCAGGATCGTCCACGTCATCATCATATTCTTGATTTAGCTCAGCACGTTCTTCCATGTTGGTTCTTGAGGCCTCCTAAATAAAAGTAATATGTTACAAATCTAAACATAGTTTGCGCCCGTTAGGCGCCGTTACTGCTACCCTGGTGCAAGGGTGGAGGATATAACTAGTGTTGACCATTTTACAGAGGGTACCACCGAGGACACAACGTATGTTATTCATGTCGGTACTAATAACGTTTTAAATTCTAGATCGGAAGAACTGCTGGCTAGGTACAGGGACTTATTAGAGCGATTAAAGGAGAAAACTAATAAGATTGTTTTAACAGGTATATTTCCTCGAATTATCCAACGAAGCGATTTCTACAGCAAGGCGACCTATATTAACAATAACCTAAAATCTCTTTGCCAACAGGAAGGAGTGCATTTTGCAAATTTTTGGAACAGTTTCTACGGCAGGAGGGACTTGTTCCTCGGAGATGGACTTCATCTTAATGAAGTTGGAGCTGCGCGTTTAGGAAGACTATTTCATAATACTGTCTCTTCTTTTCAGGCTGCCGTAACCCGAACGGTCCCAGCGTAAATTCCACAAATTTCCCCGCGCTCGCGGTGTCGCAATTACAAACAATTTGAAGGTTCTATCCTTAAATGCTCGTAGCCTACGAAATAAAATAAACGAATTTTTTTCTTTAATTGCTTGTAAAGACTATGATTTAATTGCGATGAATGAATCGTGGCTTAGCACTGAAACACGTGACTTTGTAGGGGAGTATCAAATTAAAGGTCATAGACTTTTTGTTAAAAACAGAATAGGTAGGCGAGGAGGCGGTGTTATGTTGTATATCAAAGACAATATTGCGAACGTTATAGAAGTAAAGTACTCAATTCCAGAACCGAGAGATTCGACTATAGCAGAACTTAAATTGAACGATTTCAAACTTCTTGTTGCGGTTATATATAGGCCCCCTAATCAAACAGCTGATACGGACGAAGCGTTATATCGTGAACTAAAGAGAATAAACGGTAGTGAGCAGGCTTTAGTTATGGGTGACTTTAATTGCGCCAAAGTGCATTACGATAAAATGCAGGGAGACGCGGAAGGTAATCGTTTAGTTAATTTTCTCGAGGATAGCTTTCTTATTCAAAAGGTTGGGGAACCTACGAGGTTGGACAGTATTTTAGATTTAGTAATAACTACGGATGATAGGCTAATTACTGATCTTCAAGTAATAGAACCGTTGAGCAATAGCGATCACAAAATGATAGAGTTTGTCCTCTCAGTAAGTCACTCGAAACCAACTAACTCGACTAAAATTCCTAACTTCCAGCACGCAGACTTTAGTAAATTTCGAAATAAATTGTCACACGTCAATTGGGAAAACGTAATGGGGAACTCCAACGCGAAACTAATGTGGGAATCGTTCGTAACGGTATTTAGGACTATAAATGAGGAATGTGTACCGTACAAAATTAAGCGTGCGAAAGTAAACAACAAGCCCTTGTGGTTTACTTCTAGAGTAGGAGACATTATAAAGAGTAGAGATAGGGCTTATAGGCTATATAAGTGCGATAAAGATAATCTGTTGTTACGAAACAACTACATATCTCTAAGGCGTGAAGCTAAAAGTGTAATAAAAAAGTCAAAACGCGAATTTGAAATCTCCATAGCTCGTGACGGTAAAGAAAACCCCAAGCGATTCTTTCAATACGTCAATAATAGAAATCCAGTAAAAAGTGTCTTGGGGCCTTTGAAAAATGTAAACGGAGATCTAGTTTCTAAAAACAAGGAAATGGCTACCTTGCTAAACGAATTTTTTACGTCAGTTTTTACTATAGAAGATGTAACGAATATCCCTACAGTCATAGACATAATACCTTTTGAAAATGGTAATATTTTGGATAATATCGTGGTTAGTGAAGGTGAAGTAATGCGCTATATTGATAAAATGAAAACGCGTAAATCACCTGGGCCGGATTCCATATATCCCATACAACTAAAAGAATTAAAAGATAGCATCGAAGTGCCGCTAACAAAGATTTTTAATGCGTCTATTTCTGAGGGGTCCGTACCAGATAATTTCAAGTTAGCAAACGTAACACCTATCTTTAAGAAAGGCGATAAAGGTGCGGCGGGAAATTATAGGCCAATCAGTTTAACGTCTGTTGTAGGTAAGCTACTGGAATCAATAATTAGGGATCGTATAGTCGAACACTTAGAAGTACATAAACTAGTTAGAAACACGCAGCACGGTTTTAGGCGAAACAAATCATGCTTAACTAATCTTTTAGAATTTTTCCAAAGCGTGGTTGACGTTTACGATAGACATCGGGCGGTTGATGTAGTGTATTTAGATTTTCAAAAAGCGTTTGACACCGTGCCGCACAAAAGACTCATTGAAAAAATTAAGGCTCATGGAATGAGGGGTGTAGTAATAAATTGGCTAAAAGAGTGGTTGCGAGGTAGGAAACAGAGGTTGGTCGTTGATGGAGCGGAGTCGTGTTGGGCTAATGTAGCGAGTGGCGTTCCTCAGGATTCTGTGTTGGGCCCCTTGCTTTTTCTTATATACATATATTAACGATTTAGATGTCGGCCTAGTCAGTACAGTTTCAAAGTTTGCGGATGACACAAAGCTGGGTGGTAGGGCGATTAATGACGAAGATAGAGGTAAAATCCAAGAAGATCTGAATAAAATCGTTGATTGGTCAGTCACATGGCAAATGAGATTTAACGTTGACAAGTGCAAAATTTTGCATATAGGTTCGCGTAACGGTAATTTTGCGTATAGTATGTCAGGGAAAGATTTAACAAGCGGAGAGCAGGAAAAAGATTTAGGAGTTATAGTCACTGGTGATTTAAAAGTAGCGAAACAAAGTACATCAGAGGTCAATAAGGCGAACAAAGTATTAGGTTTTATAGCTCGAAATTTTGAGTACAAATCGCGCGATATTATAGTTCCTCTTTATAAATCATAAAGACGAGCAACTAAGATGATTCCGTCGCTTAGGTCAAAGTCGTACGAGGATAGGCTTAAGGAGTTAAAATTGACAACACTCGAGACTAGGAGGTTAAGGGGTGATCTAATCCAGGTTTTCAAAATTATGAATGGGTTCGATAACGTAGATAGAGATAGCTTTTTCGAAATATCTCAATATAATAGGACTAGAAATAACGGGTGTAAGTTGACAAGTAGAAGGTTCGAGACAACAGTTGCCAAAAACTTTTTTACGCATAGAATAGTAAATAGCTGGAATAGTTTGCCGGTAGAAGTAATTAGTAGCACGTCTATAAACATGTTTAAAAATCGATTAGACGCATATGTTGATAGATTGGGTACAGTTTAAGGTAGTAAAATTAAGGCTTTGTGGGGATAGATCCCACAGCTCAACACAAGTGTTGTGGGATATAGGGAGGCAGCGTCTTGGGTTAGGGGATACTCTCTGTCCTTACACACCCTATTTAAAGAGATTCCTCTGCCGAGCGGTGCCCTCCATAGTACTGTGAGGTATTGAAAAACTCATGATCTTCACTTGCCCCACAAACACCTTTAAATGGGAGACCCAAAATCGGTGCACACACATTTCTACATTACTGTACAGTCTTTACAGCCACACCTACACTTTTCCTCCTAAGTGTATATATTGTAATGTATATGGTTGTAAATTTTGACTTGGTCCGCAATCGATATGGACCGTGACTTGATGGATACCTTAATGAAATTGACTGGATTCTTTGGATCTGATAAATTTGCATGTCCTTTATAAATAGATATAGAGTGTAACATATTTGTGGATAGAAGTCTATTATGACTTGATCCTCTGGATCCAGAGATTCTATCTTTAGTTTTAAATCGATAATTAATTAGTTTTAAATTGATAATAATTATTTAGTTTCGTAAAAATTGGTCGTTGCCAATTTACCGGCAGTTTTTACATAAATTTCTTATGGTCTTGTGGTTCGGAACCCACGTAAAACTGTAGGTCCCCTCCGCCACCACGGAGGACATACACAATACAAGATTACG
Source organism: Bathynomus jamesi (assembly GCA_023014485.1). Taxonomy (NCBI): domain Eukaryota; kingdom Metazoa; phylum Arthropoda; class Malacostraca; order Isopoda; family Cirolanidae; genus Bathynomus; species Bathynomus jamesi. The sequence goes on from JAJOZX010008756.1 coordinate 135,909, forward strand.
AACACAGTTACGTAGACCAGCCTGGAGTGGAACCTAGGGTCTTTGTTGGTCTGAAACATTATAACATTATAACAATGTATTCGAACACAAAAGATGACACTGCAGGTCAGCAGGTCTTTGCTACTTGGGACACAAGAAAGAATGGCATGGGAAAACCTTCAATTTTGTTTATAAATTAGGTATGAAATATTGTATTATATATATATACAGGGTGGGCCGTAAGTTTCCATACATAGGAAAAATAAACATTTTTTTATGGACAACCATTTTTATTTATATAATATGCTCTACATGGTTGCCATTGTTTTGAAAACACATTTCAATACGTGTTCCCCACTGTTGATGAACACGCATTAGCACAGTTGACGTTATGCTTGTAATGGCGTTGGTGATACGTTCCTTTAGATGATTTATGTCTCGTATCTTTTCCTGATACACCATGGCCTTCAAGTGCCCCCAAAGATAGAAATCAAGGGGGGTGAGATCTGGGGATCTGGGAGGCCACTCCACAGGACCACGCCGACCAATCCAAGCATCCGGAAACTGCTGATCCAAATACCGACGCACGTGAAGACCATAATGAGGTGGAGCTCCATCTTGCTGGAAGTAAACTGGGAAGTTACCTTCCTCGTTTAGCAGGGATGGGAAAATCTCTTCTTGCAACATGTTAAGATACCTTTCGGCATTAAGATTTCCACTGACAAAAATTGGTCCAATAATTCTGTCACCCCATATCCCGGCCCACACCATCACTTTACCGGCACCTTGCATCTACGTCGGACTCAGCCAGTTAGGGTTAGCATTACTCCAATAACGTATGTTTTGCCGATTAACCTCTCCATTGACGTAAAAATTTGCTTCATCAGTAAACAAGATCTTACGTCAAACGCATATTCTTAGGGTATCTGAAACATAAAAACAAACGTTTAATTTTTCCTATGTATGGAAACTTACGACCCACCCTCTACATATATATATATGGATACCTACCTAATATATAAATAGGCCTATGCCACACGCACACATCCAAAACTCAAGAGTGGGAATAGCCTTCTTCCTAAAAAAAACATATACAGTATACCTATATATATATAAGCTATATATATATATATATATATATATATATATATATATATATTAGTGATGTAGCGGATGTCATTTTTTTCACATCCGCGGATGCGGATGCGGATGAGGATGTTTGATTTCAACATCCGCGGATGCGGATGCGGATGCGGATGTCTACATTTTCGTTATTTTTTAGGATATATTCGAGATTTGTTGTGTTTAACGTATATAATAAGTTATTATATAGAGAGAGCTGTAGCTATAATGTAGTATAATTGATTAATTGTACAATAATTGCTGTACTTTTCCCTGAACATATAAAATAATAGCAAGCATCTAACTAATATAGAAATCAATTAGTGAATTCGTCTGCAAATAAATTCGTTATATTTTGTTGAGTTTCAGCCACAATTAGAAACCATAATTGTGTTACCAGGATGCGGGACGTGAACCCAACTCAAATGCACCCCACCGACCTCTTTCCCCAACCTCCACCCTTATAGAAAGAGATCTTTAATTAGCTTGATAACTATTTATATTAAGTTTAAAGTTTTATTAGGCATATTTATAAATGAGTAATTAAAATAAAGTAAACTAAGATGTTCATCGTTTAATGTTCAAACTTAATTATAGGAAGGTTATGCTTAAGGAACATTAATTTTTCTGCCTTTTCTGCTGCCAGTCTGTTTCTCTTTTCATCATATATTAATCCAGCACTGCTAAATAATCTCTCGCTTGGTACGTTTGTTGGAGGACAGGCTAAATGTTTCCTTGCAAGTTTACTCAAGTATGGATAGATATTCTGCGTATTTTTCCACCAACTAATAGGATTGTCACATGCAGCCAGGCGTTTTTCTTGGTGATAGCTCTCGATCATTTTTACTACATCTTTTGACATCGCGTAGGTCTCGTCATTGCTGCTTGACTCAAGAAACTGAGAGACAGATTCTGTGATAGATTTGCTTGTTGAAGGTGTTGGTTCTGTCACTGAAACTTTTATTCTTTTGGTGGGTGGCGAAGCGACAGATTCAAGAGATTGAAGCTCTTCAACTGCTTTGCCAAGTGATGATTTAAGTCGTTCTAATGAACTAGGTGAAAATAACTTAGCTTTGTAACGTGGATCTAAGTAGGTTGCAAGAGAGTAACTTCATACAAGAACAGCCTCTCGTCTTGTCGCTTGCATCACTTTTGCGCACAATGAACTAGTTCTATTAATATAGTAGAATTTGATAATTTCCGCTTATTAATGACGTTTTATCTCAACGGTCCACATCCGCACGACATCCGCAGTCCAAAACTCAAAGAATTGGAACAGCCTTCTTCCTAAAAAAAATATATATAGGGCCTACTTATATATTGTATAAGCCTATATATATTATGAAAACTTGGTAATTAGCAACACCTACGTTTTTCTCAAATTGAGCAATTTCATCCTCATTTTCATCAGAATCACTCATCCGAATTATCATTATTTGGAAATTCTTCATAAACAGCACCAGCCGCTTCATAAATGCCATTATTTGAGTTTATTCATATCTGAGTTCGCCTTTTGCTATAAAATGCGGAAGTTTCCATCTGCAAAAAATAAGTTCACAAATAAGACTATTCATACACTTCAAAACCATAATGTTGCCCTCAACCAACATTTAAAAAAAAGCCTTTTTTTCCCTTTATAATTTCAAATTTGAATAAAACTAAACTTAGCATACAAATTAATCGAATATAACATTTAGAAAAAAAAGTAACAATATCAAAAACATAAAGAAAGTAATTACTGTTTAGCTATAAAATAGGCATGACTGCAAGAAGCAAAAAAAAGTGATTTTTAGAGAACAAAAAAAATATTAAAACGTACCTTCCACGTCGATGGCAAAAGTAACACTGCTTTGTAAGTTTGTCTGGATCTAATTGAATGCGCGGACTCCGACTCAGCCTCATATATAACTGCTAGATGTTTCTATATACATTAATTTGAAATGTTGCCGCTGAGCAACGACATGAGATAAAGGGTTAGGTTGTCTGCATTTGTAATTAGCATAACAAAGCGGGAGAGGTACCTAATGTAAATTGAAATAAATAATAATTATTTATGCTGTTGTTTTCCTTTCCAGTTTGCAGAAAATCCTTACATGATAGAAAATGGACACTTTTGAAATCAACGTAGTTGAATTATATAAAATCAGTTATTAGTAAGAAAAAAGCTCGCGGGCGCTAGATTAAATATATTCCTAAATGTAGAACGCTCTGAGGAGCTACTAATTAATGATTCAGAAATCTGGTAGGCTATTCATAAGTTTGATGATAACAAAAGTTGTGGCCTAAATGGCATACAAGCAGAACATTTAAAATGTTGCAGCCCTCGTATAATACCTATGCTTGCAATGTGTTTCACAAGCTGTATGATACATGGGTACTTGCCACAGTCCATTTTGTCAGTTGTATTATTGCCAGTTGTTAAAAGTAAGTGTGCTAGTATCTGTGATAAGAATAATTATAGGCCAATATCACTTGCCAGTATACTTTCTAAAGTGTTAGAATATGTAATTTATAATAGGATAGGTACTTATTTTCAGACTTATGACAATCAGTTTTGCTTTAGAGCAGGAGTTTCCAAAGTGATCAATATCGAACCCCTGGGGTTGATGGGACTGTGCGGAGGGGGGTTCAATAAAGATCTATGGGTCGATAGGGGATCGATAAAGTTCTAGGGGTTTAGGCTTAAATTCTAGGCTTAACATCGATGAGCGCAGTGACTGAAGGCTCAAACTCTCAAATCGACAGCCGAATGTTCATGCCCTTGTTAATGCCCATCAGGCCCATCCATCTCATTAGAGAAGATTTAATTGTAAAGGTATTTAGCAGTTATTAATTTTCACTTAATTACTAATAATGGTAATTGTATAACTATAATGATTGATAAATATTGATTATATTTTGATGTTTCTTGACTTAATTTCATTTAAAATTATTTTAAATATTGAGAATTTGGGTTAGGGGGTCGATGATAACTTTATAAGCTCATCAAGGGGCCGACAAGCTCAGAAGTTAATTAATCAAACACTATGCCAGTATGCTAGGTTAAGTGGCTATGCTGGATTTATTTTTATATTAAGTTCACTGTATACGTAAAATTGTATTTGTATGTTAGGTTAAGTGGTTATGGATTGTGAATGATCTGCAATAAAAATGTTTTATTTGTTTGTTTGTCTTACAAAATTCTCATTCGGAGGCCTGTGTATTGTGTAATTCATGGTCGATAATTGGTGTTAATAATAATAATAATAATAACTATTTTGCGTTGCAGATAAAATATTAGAAAAATTACCTATGTTTAAAATTGTTCAGTATTAATTAGCTTGAAAAATAACACTGTGTAACACTGATTCTGTTTATATAGAATTTTTTATGTTTTTATATGCATTTGTGGGCGCTGAGTCCAAATCTGGCCTTGGTTTGTGTGTATCGTCAATGGTTTCAGAGATAATCCATTTCTCATGTTTTACCAGTATAATGTTAATATTGGCGCAGTAATATCAGAATAATCAGGAATTGTTGAGAACAATCCGGATGTTCGTTGACAGTTTCTTGCTCTAGAAATTGCCCGAAACTTCCACTGTGCTATATAAAGAAGAGCGCAGAGTCTGAGAAGTCAGTAACTGTGAGCACACAAAGAAAGCAGGTTGTTTGTCTGATGGTTACCACCACTGAGGTACTGTTTCTGTGCTTCTCTGTGCTGACGATTTGAGTGTTATCGATCCTTTTTTATTGCGAACATTATTTCAGTGTTGTGAATACATCTTTTTTCTGGAATCTGTAATCTGTTGCAGATTTAATAACTCTTCTCTCTATATCTGCAGGTTATGATTAATGTAGTACAGTTTGGTAAAGAGAATGGCAACTACAGCTTGTAAACACTCGCCGGATATATTCTGCTACGTTTGTGGGTATTACATAGGCCCCAAGCAAGTATCGCACAAGATTGTGAAAGGCACCAAGTTCTGGACCGCGTATCGGCTCTATTTTGGTATGCCTATGGGTAACCAAGATAAGCCCTGGGCACCCCATGTGATCTGTGGAAGCTGCCGCTCCACACTTGAAGGGTAGCTGCGGGGAGTACGCAAGGCAATGCCCTTTGCGGTACCCAGAATATGGAGAGAACCAAAGAGCCACCACGACGATTGCTACTACTGCATGGTAGATGTTTCTAAGTACAGGAAAGTTAAAGGAAGGCAGACTCTTCAGTGTCCAAGCATAGCGTCGTCCATAGCTCCTGTACCACATGGCGAAGGTCTTCCAATACCACGTCCACCAGAACAGGTATCTATCCATTACTTTACCTTCTGTATTTACAGACTGTGGGTCATTATGTGTCGATTTTTCTTAGTGCTGATGCTCTTCTACATATATAGCTATGCCTATATTTTGTTTCTTTGCTTTGCAGGTTGAAAATGAGGATGCAGCTAGCTCATCTGAGATGTCGGCTGGTGAGGACAGTCATGATGAAGAATATACAGTAATTTTCAGTACAAACCCTCACTTTCCAAATCAGAGGGAATTGGACGATTTAATTAGAGATTTGGGTCTGATGAAATCAGGGTCTGAGCTTCTGACCTCCAGACTCAAAGAATGGAATTTGCTTGGAGAAGACTGCAAGAGCACTGTATACCGAAAGCTGCATGAAGAGTTTGCAAGGTTCTACGATGTCAATGGCTCTCTCTGTTATTGCAGCGAGGTTAATGGTCTATTCACAGCTATTGGGTTAACACATATACCCTCAGAGTGGCGCCTGTTTATTGACAGTTCAACTCGGAGTTTAAAAGCTGTTCTACTCCACAATGGCAACAAATATCCATCTATACCAGTTGCACATTCTGTTCAAATGAAAGAGGACTATGAAAATGTCAAACAACTGCTCACTCAAATCAGGTATGAACAAAATAACTGGGACGTGTTTGGTGATTTCAAAATGATTGGTTTCCTGTTAGGTTTACAAGGAGGGTTTACTAAATATTCATGTTTTCTTTGCCTGTGGGATAGCAGGGCTTCAACTGAGCACTATAAAACAGTTCAGTGGCCTCCACGTGAAGTACTGCAACCAGGAAAGTACAATGTACTCAGGGAACCTCTTGTGAAGCCTGACATAGTTCTGCTACCACCATATTAAGTTGGGTCTAATTAAGCAGTTTGTAACTGCGTTAGATTTTGGAGGGGAAGTTTTCCAACAGATTCGGGTCATGTTCCCTAAACTCTCTGAGGCCAAAGTCAAGGCTGGCATCTTTGTAGGACCCCAAGTCAAGGCGCTGCTGAATTCAAAGAATCTTGAAGCCAAGATGACTCCGATCGAAAAAGAGGCTTGGTTTGCTTTCCGTGATGTGGTTCGTGGGTTTTTAGGCAACCATAAAGCACCAAACTATAAGGAGTTAGTGTCAAACTTGATTAAGTGCTATGGCAAAATGGGGTGCTGTATTAGGGTGTGTCGAATTTTTGAACTTTCAAATTCCAAATATGAGGGGTGCTAAAAAGTTGCAGCATGACTTAGGAATTCTAAAGATATTTTTGTTAATTTAATATAATTTAGTTTTGCTTGGTAAGAAGCTACATAAAAATAGTGACTTTTTTGACTTTTTTGTGGAATTATATAATAATTATTATATTAATAATTATATATGCTGTATATATAATGCACTGCTGTTTTTGCTTATTTCACAGGTTGAAACATATTCATCAGTGTGCTGAAGATTACTTGTCCGTCAGTGCTACCATCCTAACCAGTGGGAATTGACCTACAATGGCTTCTAAAAGGAGGACAAGACTGGGGACATTCACACATATGAGCAACCTAATTGGAACTGGTAGAGAGTTGTTGCCCTCTGAACTCCCAACTCTGCGAGACGTTCTGAAATATGGGCTACTGCTAAGAGAACAAAGTGGTGAGGATGTGAGAAACTACCCAGCAGCCAGTCTTGCAAAGGACATTTACCCTAAAGTGCTTGAAAAGTGGGAACGAGCAAACAGTTATTTTGTAGCCCCCGTTGTAAATTCACGAGTCACAATCTTAAACAAGTTCCAAGAGAGCTGGGAGCAGGCCAAAAACATATCTCTTGGGAGAGGAAAGCTACATGTCAAAGAGGCTTTCATTGCAAAACTTGACAAGCTTTTTGACATCCTCAGTTGCAAGTGTAAAATTGTTCTCTGCTCTGAATTTGGCTGCCTTGCAGATGCTGGTTGCAAAAACGAAACTCACATTAACTGTATATGCCCTAGGGAGATGAATATCCCTGTGAAGGAACTTGCTTTCATTAAAGGTCAGAGAGACAAGTCTGGTTCTATTGGACCACATCAGATTGGCTTGCCAGATCAACCTGAGCACAACAGACAAGTCAAAAAGCAGAAGCGGCAAGAAGACGAAAGAAGAAGGCTTGCTGAATATAAGCAGACAAGTAAGCAGGATGTTTCAATGCCATCAAATGAAATAATTTTCTCTGATGATGAAAATGAAGAACAAATAGCTGATGCTCAAGATGGAAAGGATGGAAGTTATGAAGTGACATTAGAAATACCAAGCACGTCTTCAACTTCCAATAAAAAGCCAGAGTACAACACATTAGAAATACCTAATGTTGCTATGCATAGCATCAGATATGGTGTTGGCCTACGTGCCACAGCTGCCATCACCACTACTGCCTTTATGGATGCTGGCTTGATCACTGAAGAAGACAAGAGACTTGTAGTTGATCACAATAAAGTCAAGAGGGCCCAAGAAAAAGTTATGAGATCCCTGGATCAGGAATTTGATGATCTTTGTAAGAAGGGTGAAATTGACTGCATCTTCTTTGACGGCCGTCAAGATACAACTAAAGTTATGCTGAAAGCAGACAATTCAGATCGTCAGTTCCCCAGCATCATCAAAGAAGAGCATTATTCTGTGTGCAGTGAGCCAGGTGGAAGATATCTCTACCACTTCACTCCTGAGAAAGACTCAATGAGAAAAAAACCTGCTGAAGTTATTGCTGATAATCTTGTAGATTTCATGAAGAAGAAGGGCATTGATAAAAGCCTGCAGGCCATTGGAGGTGATTCTACAAATGTTAACACTGGCTGGGAGGGTGGTTCCATGCATTGGGTAGAGGTCAAGCTTTGCCGTAAGCTGATCTGGTTGGTTTGTGCCCTCCACACTAACGAGTTACCCCTGCGACACTTGATCACAGCACTGGATGGGAAGACCTTGTCTAACAACAAGGACAGGTAATATTGGCAAGATGCTAGACACTGCAACCGAACTTGAAATTGATCCTTCATTCACCAAACTCTCAATTGGAGAGCCTCTTACTTCACTGAGTGACAATGTCGTAAAGGATCTCTCTACTGATTAAGTGTACAGGTATAGGATCACACAGGCCATAAGGACAGGAGAACTTCCCACAGATCTGGCCCTTCTTGAAATTGGTCCAGTGAGCCATTCAAGGTGGTTGACAACAGCAAACGGGCTTTGTCGCATATGGGTTTCAAAACATGGCCTTAAAGGCAAAACCCTCAACAACTTAAGACTGATAGTGGAATACATTGTTGGTTTGTACTACCCCTGTTGGTTCAACATCAAAGTAAAACACTCTTGGGTGGAAGGCCCACGCCACACCTTGTTTCAGCTGCGGCTAGTTAGGCTGCAAAAGAAGGCTGTAGTGGATGCTGTTTTGCCAACCATCAAGCGCTCAGCATGGTATGCATTCAGCGAAATGATAATCCAGACACTCTTGTGCTCAGATGACAGTGAGGAGAGGAGAGCTTGTGTCCAAAAGATTGTTGACATGAGGGGTGGAGATGATGACACACTTGGAGATCTTTCTGTACGACCCATGAAGACACCTTCCATCAACCCCAGTGCTTCTTCCGTGTTGGAGCTGACAGACTGGTCTGACGGGGTATTTGAACCTCCTTTGACATGTAAACTGACTACAGCGGAAGTAAAGAAGTTCTTTGACAAGCCTATGCAAGTTCCACAGTGGCCCTGTCATGCTCAGTCAATAGAGAGGTGTGTGAAACAAGTCACAGAGGCAGCAGGCAGGGTGTATACACATGAGAAACGTGAGGGCTATATCAGAGGCCAAGAAGCAAGTCGGCGGCTGATGTCCAAAAACGAATCAAAGCAAGACTTGATGAAACTTGTTGTTTAAATATTTTTTTTACTGATGTCATTACTTTCTAATGTTGTTTTATGATTACAAGGATATGTTTTATGATTACTAGGATATGTTTTATGCAGAGAAACTAAAATTTTTATAGCATTACCTGACATTTTGAGAAGCTAAAATTAATAAATGTTGTTTTCCGAGAGCAATTTATGTGCGTTTTAATCAAACGTAGATTTACCAAGCTAAGTGTTGAGCAATCACAAAAATAATAGCAGATTTGAATTCTTCACATCCAAAAACATATTTTTAAAACCCCTCAGTGAAGGAATTGGCAAAAATTAATTTTCACCTCCCAAATTGACACACCCTAGTGCTGTATGTCTTTAAAATTACACTATCTGCATTCACATCTAGACTTTTTTCGTGATAACCTGAGCGATGTAAGTGAAGAACATGGCGATAGATTCCATGAAGATATTCAAACGATGGAGAAAAGGTACCAGGGCCATTGGGATGCTTCCACGATGGGAGACTACGTATGGTCGCTGATTAGAAAGGATAAGAATGTTCATACGCGGAAGTCGCGTTCTTCAGTGCATTTTCAAGGAACGCACACTGCATAACGAGTCTTGTTATTCTCTTATCGGTTCTTCTCATGATATATATTATATCCTTTGCACCATTTTGGTTTGTCAAACAATTTTGGTTCAATAAACATTAATTTCCAATAGCGTTTTTATTTTCAGGAAATAATTGTTAGCCTTCTTTATATACTTTGCCATATGAAAAGTGTGATAACCTATATTTTTGAAACGGTTGATGATAGAGCAAAACCAATATCATTTTTGGAATCAGCGCCCCGAAATCATTAAGAAATGACAGAAAAATCACAATAAACAGAAAACTTTTCAAATTTTGTTACCCAGTGTAATATACGGATACATTTTGTCTGGCAAGATTGTGGACTGAGTTGCCAATTGTGCTTATCGTACTTAATAAAGGAAATATGCAATTACTTTGAGTGAACTTATCAAATTTATATATATATATATAAAACGGGTGTGCCATGAAAAAAGGGTACATTTTAAAACGGCTATAAATCAACATTTCTCATTTAATTTTAATAAAACTTCTAGACAATAAAACATATGTATTTATGTGTATGCAAACAAGTTTTCAGACTAAAATATCAAATAATTCAAATTCTATCAACATTTAACGAAAGAGTATGATTTTTCTACTTAACATGCAAAAATTATTAAACCTTTTTAATATTTTTTTTATAAAAATAATTTTTTACCTGAAATTATTAAAAAAATTATTCGAAATGCTTTCCTTCCATTTCAGTAACTGGAAACAAAGTGGAAGAGGGTGTTGTTAGGGTGTACAGACAGGGACGTGGAGGACGGAAATGTGACGTAGAAGTGGTTAGGAGCCATGTTGCATACTATTTAAGCTTCATTATTGCATCAGCTTTTATATAGGTGTTGAAACTTTCTGGGTACCCAAGCCATTTCACCAGGTGCATTTTTCTCTTTCCTGAACCTTTGCTTCCTATAAATTTCTCAATTTTAAAATTTTTTTTTCCTAAATTAAATGCAACTTTCTGCAACTCCTCGCGGTAAAAGCCTTCTGATATTTCTTCCCCATTCAAATCTTCAATGTAATATATCATTATCTCACCTTTAGGCCTCATAGCCCTAACTTTAAAAATCTCACGTGTCCATCCTTGCTCAAATCCCTTCGCGAATTTATTTCCCGAACGCGACAGCCTTACATAATCAGTGATTTTGAAACGCGCCGTGTGGTGGTGGTGGTGGTGGTGGTGCTCCATCTCTTCTCACCTCTGGGAGCGTACCTCTTTCTAAAACCTCATTAGGTGTTCTCCCAATCGTGCGATGGTGTGAGCGGTTGTAGGATGAGGCCAATGATTCCAGAATGTCTAGAAATCTGTATGTGTTTTTATGTGTAAAATAGCGGTGCATGCGTTCCTTTATGGTACGTTGAACTCATTCAGCTACAGAAGCCTTATGTATAGAATTGGTAGTGTAATAGCTGATATTAAACTGTCAGCATGTTCTGAAAAGCGTGCGTGACCTATAAATTATTTCCCCATATCCGTACAAAAATAGCCAGGAATCCTGTTTTCTTTAGTTTTGGTCGCTTTAGCAACTGTTTCAGGCGATTTACTTTTCAGGGGAATTAGCCACAGATATCTAGAGAATACATCTATTATGAATAGGATGTAGCGGTAACCATCGTTATACACTGAATATCTTTGCATGTCTGTTAAATCCGCCTGCCAAATAGAGTCAATCGAAGCAGCTGTTGTCTTGGCCGTTTTAAACCTTTTTCTCACCGGTTTATGAAGTGTATAAGCATCCTGTTCCCGCAAAAATCTCTCAACATCTTTTTTCCTTACACCGTAAACACCTCTGTACAGTCTATTAACGCCACCATAGGAGGCGGGGTTAGAAATGTCATAATAGCGTTTACTTAATATGTTAGCCATTTGCGTATTTTAGAGGCACGTGGGTAGGGTTGACCGTTTGTTCTCTTCTTTCTCCTCTTCAGAGGTGTTACCGCTGGGGCGATGGCGTACTCAGTTGTGACACATGCGAGACTTGATCCAAGTCTTTTAACCTATTCAGATTACCTATCAATGTTTTGGGGACATTTATTTGTTGTAGTCTTGCTTTAATATGCTTCCATCCTGTTGGCGAGGGTCTGTCCCACTTTCTCACCAGATCATGAACAATATCAACGATATTGGATCCTTGTACCCTTGTTCCTTCAACAATGACCTCGCCTGTATCGGCCCACTGTATGATGGGGTCCTCACTCAATAGATTATAAAGACTTAACCTTTATTCCTCAATGTATGTGGGAGGCTGTTTTTTAGCACATGTTCGATGTGTTGTGTTCCGTTGTCTTTGGTTGGTCTCTCTAACGTCGGGGCCAGGTCCTGTGTCGCCATGCTCAGCACTACTCGCGCTGTGCCTAATAACCACGGGGAGCTCTGTAGGATTTATATATCTCGTACTCATGAAGAAATTTCTGCAAAGCCTCTTGGTACAAGATCCTTTTCTCATCAGGTGACTTTTCACTGTTTAATAGGGCTAGCAACTCGCTTTCCATTCTTTTAAGCCTACTTTTACGGGGTTCTAGAACCGTGTCTGGAGTCTTTGAACTTTGCAATGAAGCATACACCTCGTGCGGAATCACAACCACCTTCTTCATTATATTAATCTAGTCAGTAAAGGACCCAAAACTGAAAATAAGATGGGTAGGAATGATCCTCCTCTTTGTACAATAATGCGCTTTTTCTTACCCACAGTTTGACTTTTATGAGCGAGCGCTCGTATTATGTTCTTGTAACGACGTAAGCGAGTCTTCTGAGAGGGTTTCATTGGCACATTACATTTTATAACATTAAGACAGATTTCACAGATGCATTTTAAAAAGTCAGAGTCGATATTTTTAACAAACATCTGTTGCAGTGCCCGGGCAATCGTTGATAGATTTTTATTAATTCACGGTATTTCTTTAGCCTATTTGTCATTCTGGAATATACACCGTTTCAGGTTCGCTTGGGAATATATTCGTTCTTAGAAGCACCCTAAACGTGTTTCGCGGGTGAAGGTCACAAAGCAAATATCCATAACGCTGGTTTGTGGCCTCTTTATAAACCTCCAAAAACTCCTTACGCTGATTCGGGAACATTTGATTGGCTAATACCCCAATTTGTGACACATCTCTACGTTGCGCGAATAAGACTAGATATTGTGTATTTAGCGACACATCGCGCATGTATCTATTTTTGAAAAATAGATTCTGATTGATGAAGAACACGCTTATGTTAAGATGGTGGGAGAACTGTAAATGTCTCGGCAAACGTTTTATCCATCTCCAACATGAGATCGTCAATTACAATGACTGTATGTTCATTTCCCTTTAACGAATTAACGTCATAGACCCCTTGTGGAACAAATTCATCTTGGTACTCGTTGAACACTGATTGATACGTCGAATAGCACCATATAACTTTATGCACAAATTTTGAGAACATCTCCCCTTTTCTTTAATGATTTTAAGCATAAACACAGTTTTACCACATCCTGTAGGTCCAGATATAATACATGTGGATGGGCTCGTGAACCTGAATTTTTCTACAGAATCCATTTCTAACACGTCACACCCTAAGTGGGCCATTTACAAAATATTACAAATTTGAGTGCTGCTCCTTATATTTTGTTTTCTTCTTCCACAGAACCGTGAATGACGACGATGTACAGCACCCCATCATCGATATCACAGACGACCCGTTGACCGTGCAGCTACAGAATCCATCCCCGCTGACGAACCTCACCAGCGACACCTGTAGCACGCGCCAGTTCAAAGCGGAGGCATGATGAAGAACCCCACGTCAGGTATAAAGCGCGCCAGGATTGCTCCGGTTGTTAGACCACCAGTAATAGAGCCCCAACCTCACGTCTTACGAACAACCCCACAATAGTACCTTCCTCAAATATACCCCTTATTCAATTCCGGGTACATTCCACAGCAGCTCCCGTTCTGTTGAGGATGGCATAACATTCGAGTTGGTGCGCACCGCTACCCCCACCCCGGCCTTGACTAGAAATCGGTATATAGTCAGGGTTGATCCTAGATCCATGTATAGCAATGGTGTTGAACACGGACTACGGCGCATAGTTGAACGTATTGTAGAGTTTGCCCTTCAGAACCGCGACGAACGTGAAGTCAGGACGAGGCTGTCCTTCGGATTCGGGTCAGATGACGGAGATGTAGATGATTTTTGGGTAGTAATACCGTTCAGACGTTTGGCAGCTGAAGATATAGAGTATATATTAGGCCGTATAATGCAGGCCTCTCAAAGTAGTATAGCCTTCAATATGGACAACTTCACGGTAAATATTGACCGTGTATTCCGTGTTGCGGGTCATAGTGCCACACCTTATACTCTTAACTTCAATTCTCAGGCTATTTATAGACGGCATATAAACGTCGATCGTGGTGCGGCTTTATAGCAGTAGTCTTAGCTCGTATGTTTACTGTACTAAATACACGGCCCAAAAATTTGGTTGCCTACGGTAGTGGAGCGTGCCCGTAAACTAGCTGTAGACTGTAAACTTGAGTTTGACTGTAACATGGGTCCTGAGGAGCTGAGAAAGGTAAAACAGGAAATGAATGTTCGTATAGTTGTATTTGAAATGGATGATCGTCGTAGACCTGTGTATGTTTTTGAAAGCTGTGTGAGAGATCGTACAAGACCCCTACTTATTTTAGGACTGTCAGGGACAACGTATCTCCCCATCCGTAAAATAAGGGGCCTTTACGCGAGTTATGATAAAAGTCGAAAATATGGATGACATCATGATTTGTGTAAGGGGTGTATCGAGTTTGCGGATGATATAGTGAAACATTGTAAAGATTGCCACATGGTATGTAAGCAGTGTAAAAGCTCCAAATGTGAAAGCCGTGTAGTTGATTCTGAGAAGAGGGATTGTGATGTGTGTAGACGCACATTTTTCAATAATAACTGTTTTTTGAACTCTATAAATAAATTGGCACGTGCAGAAGAATGAGAATCTGTGAATGTGTTATGTTTCATATGATGGATAATTGGGGAAAATTCACGCATAAATGTGATGAAATTCACTGTTCTACATGCCATGAGAAATATAAGGCGGTTGGAGTAAAGCATGTATGTTATATGAAAGATGCTAAGCCTAAAAACAGCCCTTGTATAACTGTGTACTACAATATAGAAGCACACACGAATGCTGAAACCAAAGAGGTTATTCCACACTTACTTGTGAGCCAGACTATCTGTGATGAGTGTATGGAGCTCGAGTGTGATGAGTGTCACAAATGTGGTAAACTGACAAACGTTTTTAAAACGAGTGCCCACGATAGCCCTGTGAAACTCTTTGTGTCCTATATTGTCAAGTTAGTGGACAAGTTCAAAAAATTGACTGTGTATATTCGCGCCCATAACGGGGCAAAATTTGACACAGTTCCTTTATAAGGAGTTGCTTGAGCACGAGTCATCTGAGATATTTACAGGTGATCCCTTGAAAAGAGGCAACAAACTAATACAGATGCAAATAAGAGGTAATGTACAGTTTAAAGACACTTTATTATTCACACCTTGTAAATTAGCAAAGCTACCCAAGGTGATGGGCGTAGCCACTGAAGTTTCAAAAGGATATTTCCCTTACACATTCCTCACTAGCGAAACTTTAAATTACGTAGGACTACCTCCACCCAAACATTACTTTAACTATGAATGTATGAGTACAGATGAACGTGAAGATTTTGACCGATACTACAACAGTTTTAATGAATGTAATCCTTATAATATAGCTGATGAATGTGAGCGTTATTGCGTGAATGATGTGCGCGTGCTTAGAGTATGTTTCCAGGCCTTTAGAAGGATGTACATAGGCGTTTCAAATGCGATCCGTTGCAAGTCGCAACCACCATCGCCTCATTATGTTTTACGGTGTTCAAGAATAACTTCATGCCTAAAGACACCTTAGCCATTATCCACAGAAACAACCCCGCAGTTATGGGCACAAGGCTATTTACTGGCTCATACACCTACAGCAGCAGACAGGTGTATACATAAAGCATGCCCGCAACACGGGTGAAGTACCCATTAAGGTTAATGGTCGTGTTTTTTGGGTTGATGGTCTAAGTGAAAACCGTGCCACTGGTGAGAAGACTGTGTACTCCTTTAACGGTTGCTGGTGGCACGGATGCCCCCGTCCTGAGTGTGGAATCGTAGGAGATATTCACGGTAGATCTCCTGCCGACAGTCTTGCGTGGACTCGCACTCGCGATCAACTTATAGGCTCCCAGTTCACTCACAAAGTCTTGTGGGAGCATGAGTATGATGCACGGATGGAAACAGATGGACAGTACGGTGAAGAAATAAACACGATCAAACGTTCAATGGTGCTGGATCCTCTCAAGTGTAGTGATAGCTTGTTCGGAGGACGTAAAATCCCTTCAAGCTATACTTTCCACCTACGGAGGGTGTGAAACTCCATTACTACGACTTCTGTTGTTTATACCCCTACGTGATGAAGAACAATCCGTACCCCTTAGGTGCACCTGAGAAACTGGTGGGACCTGACCTGCCCACCATCGAGGAGTTTTCAGCCAACTTGAATAACCTTTGGTAACCTTTGGTTAGCTTCCGCCCGAATTGTTCATTCTGACGAAGGTTAAGCTTTTCACTCTACCTTAGACCTACAGTTTAACGTGGAATCCGAACCACGCCCCATCAACAGCCCAGCGTCTTAACCACTGGGCCACCTATGGTACCCATTTATCTACCAACCACTTTCTTTTATTGCATGGAAGGATGAACAGCTGGGTTTTGCTGCGCGCCGGCTGTCGTCGGGTCTCGAACCCGGGGCCGATGAATTTGTAGTCAGCGACGCTAACCACTACACCACCGAGGCGCTACTTTGGACTCTCTTTCGTAGACGTGCTCCCACCTCGCGATTTATGGATGCCGATCTTACCCGTCGTAATAGATCACAAGCTCATGTTTCCACTGTGAGTGAAGGGCAGTGCGCAGAAGAGAACAATGGTGATTGTGACCATACATCCCAACAGAGTAAGATCAGAGGTATATATACAAGCCCTGAGCTGGCCCTACCCGTTCGCCATGGGTATAGTATAATGAAGATACATGAGGTGTAGAGGTTTCAGAAGCTACCCAACCTTTTCACACCATATATAAACGCTTTTTTGAAGGATAAGGTTGAGGCGTCAGGATATCCGCGAGGGGTTGATACCAAAGACGAAAAAATGGCTTATCTTCAGCGTTACCGTGACCGTGAAGGTATACAGCTTGACCGTTCCCAAATTGTAAAGAACCCTGGCAAGCGCTTTAGTGCAAAGTTGTGTCTAAACAGTCTTTGGTGAAAATTTGCACAGAATAGTGGCAAAGGGAACGTTCATTTGGCACAAAGTTATAGTGAAGTCTGGGATTATGCCAACGGTCCCGATAAAGAGGTCATGGAGATTGTGAATGTAGGTAATACGTACATAATAAAGTACAACAATACCGAATTGGCCACAGATACCTTACAAGTTACAAACATACCTGTAGCCAGCTTCACAACAGCCTAAGCACGCATCAAACTTTGGGGCCTATTGCATTCTCTTGGCGGAGGGTTTTGTACGCTGACACAGATGGCGTGATATTCACAGAGAGGGAAGATGAATACATGCCCGCTATTGGGGAGTTCCTCGGAGAGCTAACTGACGAGATCAAGGATGAGTATGGAGACATCGCATACGCAGACTCGTTTGTGTCAACAGGACCAAAAACGTATGGGGTACGGGTGAGGGTAGGTGATGATACGAAGTATAACGTGAAAGCTAAGGGTATCACGCTTAACCAAGTGAACCGTCGAGTCGTTAACTTTGACTCGTTGAGGGAACGAGTTTGCTTGAAAGATGAGGATGACCAGCTACCCCAACTGACTGTAGGTACCCACAATTTTAGGGCACAAAAGCTGGGAGGCGTGAAGGAACTTAGGGGTAAAAAAGTGTGCCGTAACACCTATAGGAAACGTTACCAGGTGCCTGTTACCTATGATACCGTGCCCTTTGGATACCATAATCTTTGATATGTCTATTGTTAACTTATTTATTACACGTATTTGTAAATATATATATGCACCTTGAATATTTCGTTTATGAAATAAATCGTGTCTCAATTAGCGTTTCATTTTCTCCTTTGCGTGCGTGCGTGTGTGTTTGTGTGTGTGTGTGTGTGTGTGTGTGTGTGTATACAGTAAAAAGATAAGCCTCGCCCACTGTAAGACCGGCAAAGTGAGTCCTGCCGCTACCTGAGCATACCTCTATCCCTGCGTGCTCAGTTGACCTCTGCATACCCTTGAGCTCAGACGTGTATTCTCCCGCGTAGAAGAAAAATAGTAATGGCTACCTTTAATATTGCGTGTTCAACATTTATGAAGTGGTATTCGGCAAAGTGCCAAGATGTGGTGAATACTGAAGAACTCCCTATTCCCCCCCTCCTTTGCCACTTTTAAGGCTACATTGAGCCGTGCGAAGGACCAAGATGCTCAAATACTCTACAGGTATTCTGGCGAGGGCATTGTAGGATTTCGTAGTACAGACGATGTATTGAAGTATGTTATAGACCTAACCTTTATAAAGGCTCACATATACCGCGAAGTAGAAGAAGCAACACGTCCAGAAGATAAGCAACGGCTATGGATAGTGAGTCTTGTTGATGAGTGGTGTGACAAGCGATATTATGTCATGTTACACCATACCGACTACTCGTACCATACGGTTGAGAATGTAAATCTTGTCATCATGGAGAATCTTAAGTATTTTTACCACTATATTAATATATATCATGATGAGGTTTGTAGTGAGGTTGTGGCTAATGGGCTGTGTGAGTTTTTAACAGATTTTAGAGACGAGTATCGCTTGTTAAACAAAACGGATAAATATGGACATATGTTTCTCTCAAATAGTACGCCGGATTGTGAAGATGCTTAGTTTGTGGAAATGAACGTCTGGTGAGTGATAAAACATTAAAGTCGTTTCATGTAGTGGAAAATTCTGTTTGTCCAAGAGCATAAGTGTTCGAACAAATCTGTACACGCTTTAATAGTGTGACGCGCTCCCCCCAGCGATCCGCCCACCCGTGTACCTCACGAAACACACGAGTTCGAAAAAGCCCGTCCACGTTTCATCAGCGTGACTCACTCTGCCTGTCGAGCCGATCCGTCCACCTGTGGCTCATAGTCATCGCAGAGCTTGAACCGAGTGGACGTGCGAATACGATGGAACTTCCTTTGAGAAGCATTCTCAACGCCTCGTACGATGTCTCCGTGACGAAGTCATTGCGCGTATTCAGTCGTGAAACCGGCACCATTAACTATGTACTTGAAACGATTTGCAGGCAAGCAAGCAAACGTAATGTTATTTATTTAAGTGTTGAGGAGATGAATAGAGTCTTCGTGATAGTTGAGAAGTGGGGAGAGGACCGTTATAAAATACCTCCAGGTGTAGGCAAAAGAAGAGAGCAGATTAGTGACGCCCCCTCATATGCCGTTGTTTGCACGTTGTGCATAAATAACGAGCAGCCATGCATTGATATACGATTGATGTGGAAGAACGCATTGATAATAACGTTCTTGTCCCTATGGAAACCGTTTTATCCGCGACAGAATGCTTGAAATCGTCGGATTCCGCAAGCTGAAGCCTATATTAGACACTCATATTACGGATATGATTTATTTTGACACGGTTCTTGAATACGCATATACCGCTCTGCTCGAAGGATTTATCGAATGTAGGAATGAACAAGGCGAGAATGGTCTAGAGCTGGATGCATATTTAAAAGGTTTAGATTCTTCGAAATATCCTGAACTTTGGTACAAAGCACTTGAGCAGTACAGGGCTGAGCTTACCTACACTGCTCACACCCTGAAGAGCTGTACCTCTATATAATGAATAGCTGTCGTTACGACTTGGAAGACTATTTCAATTGCCGCTATGCAGAATGAAGAAGAGTTCACGATTGAAAAGCTCGGGACGGTATGAAAAAATCCTCGATTGGAAAGGCTTGTTTATAAACTTGTATTTAATAATGATGTGGTTATCGATGACCTCTTTGTGCGTGCTTTTGATTGTATTCTAGCCGTGTTTAAAGATAACTTGCCAACCGGATGTAAAGTATGCACAAAAAGAGTATTGAATGATATGAAAGCCATTTATGGCGAGTATAGGCATCTTTACCAGTTAAACGGTGAAGTGTTGCTTGGACGGTTTTACCACGTGGTACACAGTAATATCGATGTGGATGTAGACACTATTACGTGTGAGTTTAGCGTTTTGCATCGTAGAACATAAAGGATGTATATTTATTTAATTGTGTATATATATATTTCCTGTACTAATATGCAATTTATTATATTTTTCGTGTATTATTATTTTTAATTATTTAATATAACCCTAAAACATAAAGGATGTAAATTTATTTATTAAATTGTATATATATATATATACACAGTCGAACCTCGTTTAACGTCACGCTCGGTTTACGTCTTTTCGTTCAGCGTCAAAGCCTCCATTGGCGTACATGCATTCGTTCTGTCACTTACCCCGTTTACCGGCTGTTAGAATTGTTGTAAAGGCATGGAAAGAGGTAACCACAACCACTATGAACTCTGCGTGGAAGAAACTGTGGCCCTCTGTGATCTATCATTTTGTGGGCTTTGAGGAACAAAGCAATCCTGAAGCTGAAATTCTCCACCTTCGGCAGGCAATGGGACTGGAAGTTGATGCTGATGATGTGCAGGAACTTCTTCAAGAGCATGAGAGGGAGTTAAATGCAACAGACCTCCAAGAGATGGCAAAGGAATCTGAATCTCTGGAGCGGATTACCTAAAACCCCATTGAACATGTACTTCGTTTAACGTCACTTTCGGTTAACGTCACTTTTCCCAGAACGAATCAATGACGTTAAACGAGGGTCGACTGTGTGTGTATATATTATATATATATATATATATATTTCTTGTACTAATATGCATTTGATTATACGTTTCGTATATTATTATTTTCAATATATTTAATTATTTAATATAACTGTACATATTTTTCCGGTACTGATATATTGATAATACAACGTTTTGTATATTTTTTATTATATATTTCCCGTTCCTCATGCTATTATTATTTTTTGATCATATATATATATATATATATATATATATATATATATATATATATATATATATATATATCTATTCCATTATATATTTATTATATATTCATCGTCTGTATGCTATTATTATTTTTGATCATATATATTCCAATGTATATTTCTATATATTTCCATTAATTCTCCTAAATAAACAGAATGATGTAATGATATGCATTAATTAATGTATATAAATAGCGCTATCTGACAACTCTGCCTTCTATGCCAAATGGCTTATTAAGTCAGAATATATGCTTTAATTAATTAAAAAGTGCAAATTGCATCTCAGCCTTCTAAGCCAACTGCCTGATTAAGCCCGAATATATGCTTTAATTAAATAAATAGTGCAAACTGGCAACTCAGCTTTCTAAGCGAACTGGCTGATTAAGCCGTAATATATGCTTTAATTAAATAAACAGCTAAATCTGCAGAATATATGCATTAATTATATAAAGAGCGCTATCTGACAACTCTGCCTTCTATGCCAAATGGCTGATTAAGTCAGAATATATGCTTTATTTAAATAAATAGTGCAAACTGGCAACTCAGCCTTCTAAGCCAACTGGCTGATTAAGCCATAATATATGCTTTAATTAAATAAACAGTGCAATCTGGCAATTCAGCCTTCTAAGCCAACTGGCTGATTAGGGGCCCTATAAGACAAAGGCCGCTCGGCTGAAGTCTTAATATGCGCTTGGCTCCTGTCAAGCGAACACCTCTCCTCTCTCCTCTCTCTTAGGTTAGGTCTCCCCCAGCGGGGTTCATTGCAGCTTGGGGGATAACTCCGCCTTCAAGTTGCAACATTCCCCCTCCCCCATTTAGGGGGTGTCTTGCAACAAGGGGTTGGGTGTTGGCACTATGGGGTGCCTTGCAACAAATGGAATGTGGGGTTGGCATTATGGGGTACCTTGCAAAAAGGGGGTGGGGGTTGGCACTATGGGGTGCCTTGCAACAAAGGGAGGTGGGGTGGCACTCTTGCAACATTTGCAATTGCATTGCACTCTAACATTTTGAGGTCATACCACTGGTCGTAATAGGGAAATGAAAAATATTGTACGTCTTTTTTAACGGTGGGAACTTTAAGTGGGGGGTTGATAAATATTATTAAGAAAATGTCTGGTTAAAAATTGTAAAAGATGTATTGGGAAGGAGTTGTTAATGCCGAAATTATGAACTAATTCTATTTCGTTGTGGAGGGATAAGTACGAAGACCAAAGATGATACGTAGGCGCGGTGGATTAAAATTTTGATGCTGTTTATTTTATATGGCGAATCGTTTGTGTGTGTGTATATATATATATATATATATATATATATATATATATATATATATATATGTGTGTGTGTGTGTAGAACGGCGAGGCTTTGAGGAGTATGTAATGAATGGACTGTAAACAGGATAGAAGAGACAGGGATAGCCATTGTGAAACAGCTCTATCTACTTATTTAATTTCGTTCTCAAGCTTTAGATTTTACTTGATTCTTAATTAAGAACAATACATATAAATGCAGTTAATAATACATAAATCATGATTAGGAATTAACGGTCAGGGTATGTATGTATGTATTAGTTTTCAACAATCATTATTATTTACATAAATAAAAAATACAGTCATTGTTATAGGTATGTTGACAATGCTATACAAAGAGTTCGATGCGGGACATGAGCGTCGGCCAACGATACATAATGTACATTTAAATCTAGATTACACACGCGAAATGACTAAGTAATAGAGTATTGCACACTAGCCCTAGCATTTTATTAGTATTCTTTTGTTAATCGATATTTCAGCCTGTTTTTAGGCGAAATTACGTATATAGTATTTTTTATATCGGTAATTAAAATCATTCCACAACTTCAAATAGGTGAAAATGTGTGATTTTGATGTGAATACGTGATAGATTGTTGAATAACGTGTTCTGTTTCGTATGAGCGGAGTGCCTCACGAGTTATAAAATATTTATTTGTCTAAATTTGCTATAGATCATGACCTTACATTTGTAAATAAAATGCACTAGATTGATTACATTTTGAAATGGAAGTAGTACGTTGTACAGGGAAAAAAAGTAGTAATAAACACTGTTCAGGGGGTACATGCCTAAGTTAAGCAATATAGAATAGCTCCTTGAAATTTTTTGGTCGTAATTATAATTATATAACCTTCAGCGAAAGCGTCGGTATAAAGTTCATAAAGATACACATTTCTTTTATTAACAAAATTATGAAATTTGTTTTACTAGTATTTAGCTACTTTGTTGACAGTGAATCATTTCATTGTTATTATATTGATGTTTCTGAATTAATTATGCTCCTAGTTGGATCAATGTATTTGCAAAATATATATATATATATATATAGTTTCAGGGATTGTTCCTATGAAAATATTTTCGCTTCTAACCAGCAGCGATTGATCGACTGGGTATATACTGTATATAGATTTTAAAAATGGAAGAGTATCATGCAGAATATTATGTAATTTCAAGATATAAAATTTATTTTATTGCGTTATACAGTTAATTTGCAATTTCTTAGCTAATATTCTTTAAATTACATTGTCACGAACATACAGTTTGATCAGGTTTTTATTTTTGTAAACCTACCATAGGTGGTGGAGGTTGACAACGTAATAATTTAACTGTAGAAAATATTTGCAAGTTATTTAAAACGGTTCTAGGGCAATTGCGTCCTGGTCAAGTGCGTCCCGGACAAATGCGTCCCGGTCATTGGCGTCCCGGACAATTGCGCACTTCTCCAACTACTATATGAAGTTTATTTATTAGAGAAGTGAATAGAAAGTTAGTATCGGAATTTCAAATATACTTTTCATTTTAACCTATTAAACTTGTTATATGTTCATAAGTTCTGTTCGAAACTGTTCTCTAAAACTTTATCCATCTTCAGCAACATCATTGTCAAATTTTATGAGTTACGTCCACTTAAGATAAAGTTAGTTTCGTTAGTTTTAACGAAAATATCACAACTTAACCTAACCAATCGTCAAGGGCATACGGTTGACCTAACTGGGCATTCAATTAATCTAACCGGGCATTATATCCCATACAAAATTACAATAACAAACATACTCGTTCCTCGTCATTGGCGTCTCTGGACAATTGCGTAGGTGAAGTCACAATGAACTTTCTATTCACTTCTCTAATAAATCAACTTCATATAGTAGTTGGGGAAGTGCGCAATTGTCCGGGACGCAATTGTCTGGGACGAAATAAATCCGGACGCATTTGTCCGGGACGAACTTGACCAGGACGCAATTGTCGTCACCATTTAAAACGTTAGACGCGAAATTAAGTCAGCTTATTGTAATTAGTTGCAAATTACCATTGAATGTGATGTGGGTTAAAACATTACACGTTTTTAATTTCTCTAAACCCCCAGCGCCTGTTTGCTGAAGAGCGACTAAAAATTTTGATGTAGCATGGCACAGTAGTTTTATGTAATAATGAAAGTACGAGTCTAAATATAGACCGAGATTTTGTAGATACCTGCGCCATACATCAGTTTTGATCATGATGAATTTGACACGTGATAAATGAAATAGAATTATCGTGAATGATTGTTTTGACTTAGCATGGTGCTGTAGTAATAGGTGCTAATTAAAATCATGACTTAAATATAAGCCGAGATTTGTGGATAGATATCCCTTTAGTAAGTTCATTACAATGAATTTGAAATGTTTTATAAAATAAAATCATCGCGAATGACAGTGTATATGTATATATATATGTATATATCCTTGATTAACCCTGGATTAGCTACCGGCCGAAGTGTTCATCCTGACAAAGGTTAATCTTGTCGCTCAACCTTATATCCACAGTTTAACGTGGAATATTAACCACGCCCACCAGCATCTCGCTGTATTAATCACTACTCTACGCAGGGGTACCCATTTATCTACCAACCAATTTTATTGTATGGATGGGTGAACAGTTAGGTTTGTTGTGAGCCGCCTGTCGTCGTCGGGGGTCGACCACTACTCTACGTAGGCAGCGATGCTAACCAGTGCACTGCCGAGTCGCGCGCATATATATATATATATGTGTGTGTGTGTGTGTGTGTGTGTGTGTGTGTGTGTGTGATTATTATTGATGCACAAGAAATATTCTGGGATAGAACATCTAGAGTAGGGTGTTCTTCAAAACCTATCCTGAAAAATAATGATTATCAGTTAACATGCTAAAAAAGTTTAAAAATACTCAGAAACTGGTAAAAAGAGTGACGTATTAGGCAGCCTTCTGCTGTAGAGTTCGCATAAAGAATCAAGTTTTCGACTAGAGTCTGGGCTTAAATACCTTCATTTCTCTGTGTAGCATTACACATATAGTTTCTATATTTCACCATAATTTCAGTTCGTTGTGTACTTGCACTATGTAATTTGACTAATGTCTACCGACAGAATTCATAGCTCATTAATGAGAAAAACGAATGATTTTTATATATGTATCCATGAATCTTTGCAGCGATGATATTTTGGGGCTCTTCTCTCAATGTACAAATAAGCTTATCCAGCACCATTATCACAATCGTGATAATGGTGATGGGACTGTGCGGAGGGGGGTTCAATAAAGATCTATGGGTCGATAGGGGGGTCGATAAAGTTCTAGGGGTCTAGGCTTAAGTTCTAGGCTTAACAGCGATGAACGCAGTGACTGAAGGCTCAAACTCTCAAACCTACAGCCGAATGTTCATGCCCTTGTTAATGCCCATCAGGCCCATCCATCTCATTAGAGAAGATTTAATTGTAAAGGTATTTAGCAGTTATTAATTTTCACTTAATTACTAATAATGGTAATTGTATAACTATGATGATTAATAAATATTGATTATATTTTGATATTTCTTGACTTCATTTCATTTAAAATTATTTTAAATATAGAGAATTTGGGTTAGGGGTCGATGATAACTTTATAAGCTCATCAAGGGGCCGACAAGCTCAGAAGTTAATTAATCAAACACTATGCTAGTATGCTAGGTTAAGTGGCTATGCTGGCCCTATTTTTATATTAAGTTCAGTGTATACGTAAGATTGTATTTGTATGTTAGGTTAAGTGGCTATGGATTGTGAATGATCTGCAATAAAAATGTTTTGTTTGTTTGTTTGTCTTACAAAATTCTCATTCGGAGGCCTGTGTATTGTGTAATTCATGGCCGATAGTTGGTGTCAATAATATAATAATAATAATAACTATTTTGCGTTGCAGATAAAACATTAGAAAAATTACCTACGTTTAAAATTGTTCATTATTAATTAGCTTGAAAAATAATATACGGATGCATTTTATCTGGCAAGATTGTGGACTGAGTTGCCAATTGTGCTTATCGTACTTAATAAAAGAAATATGCAATTACTTTGAGTGAACTTATCAAATTTATATACTGTATATATAACGGGTGTGCCATAAAAAAGGGTACATTTTAAAAAGGCTATAAATCAACATTTTTCATTTAATTTTAATAAAACTTCTACACAATAAATCATATGTATTTATCTGTATGCAAACAAGTTTTCAGACTAAAATATCAAATAATTCAAATTCTATCAACATTTAACGAAAGAGTATGATTTTTCTACTTAACATGCAAAAATTATTAAACCTTTTTAATATTTGCTTTTATAAAAATATTTTTTAACTTAAAATTACCTGAAATTATTAAAAAAATTGTTCGAAATGCTTTCCTTCTATTTCAATAACTTTTTTTATTCTTGGCCGGAATATGGGTGAACTTAGCAGAGCGAATCTACAGGACTAGGATAAAAGATGTCGCTCATTTACGCGAGATCATTATTAAAAAATGGGAGGAGCTTCCACAGGAACAAGTTAATCGAGCCATAGATGAATTCCGGCCAAGAATAAAAAAAGTTATTGAAATGGAAGGAAAGCATTTCGAACAATTTTTTTTTAATAATTTCAGGTAAATTTTACATTAAAAATTATTTTTATAAAATATATTAAAAAGGTTTAATAATTTTTGCATATTAAGTAGAAAAATCATGCTATTTCGTTAAATATTGATAGAATTTGAATTATTTGATATTTTAGTCTGAAAAGTTGTTTCCATATAGATAAATACATATGTTTTATTGTGTAGATGTTTTATTAAAATTAAATGACAAATGTTGATTTTATAGCCTTTTTAAAATGTACCCTTTTTTTATGGCACACCCGTTATATATATATATATATATAGGGTGTCCATAAATTATTCACCCCATTATAAGCCTTAATAAATTCGTTATTATAGGAGCTATCTTAAAACGGTTTGCGGCAATTAATAACACAACTCAAGAATTTTTTTTCTTTATTTCGCAGAACATCCACTAGGGGCACAATGGCGACAGTGAAGAAGACAGCAATTTTTCTTCCATGAGAACACTGTGAAGGCTACAAATTACCTAGATATGCTTGAACGGTATGCTGCACCTCAGCTTTAGGATATGCAGCCCCGTGTGTTCTTTCAGCAAGATGGGGCACCGCCACACTGGGGACTAGAAGTGCGGAGGTTCCACAATGAAAAGTTCCCTTCTCGTTGGATCGGGCGAGATGGCCCTATTCCATGGCCTCCTCGTTCCACGGATATCACGCCTCTGGATTTCTTTTTATGGGGCTACACAAAGGACAGTGTATGCAAAGAAGATTAATAACATCACAGAATTAAGACACCGGATTGAAGAGACATTAGCTTCCATCACGCAAGACATGCTTCTGAATGTTTGGAACGAAATCATCTATCGCCTTGATGTTCTGCGTGCTACCAATGGGACTCACGTGGAGGTTTACTGAATTAAAACAAAAATTTCTTGAGTTGTGTTATTAATTGCCGCAAACCGTTTTAAGATAGCTCCTATAATAGCGAATTTATTAAGGCTTATAATGGGGTGAATAATTTATGGACACCCTGTATAACGATAAACTACTACTAATAATAATAATGTTTAAGCTTGTAATTGAAGGTACATAATAGGTATGGTGGTTAAACCCTTATATATCAGTCTATCTGCATAAATGAATTTTAATTAGGAAAGACAAAAGTTACCTCTATAAGAAAATGATAAAATGTAATTTATTTTAATTTTATTTAATATTTTTATTTAACTTCATATAATACAAATATTAATTCAGAATTTGATTAGTAAATATACCGCTCTTAGCTTTATTTTTTGTAGCACCTATATTTAACCTGAAGGAAAAAAACGAATTTACGGTAAAAATGCCACCGAGAACGCAATACAAATTATTGCATGTTTTGCGACCCATACATCCTCTCGTATAATCTATTTCTGACTATTAAACTTTTTTTAATGTATGAGTTTTTTATTTTAAGTTTTCTTCTGTTCAATCTCTATTGTTTAAGGGTATAAGGTTCAAAATTGAATGTCAATATCTGTAGTCATAAGGTGACTCTGCCATTTGATTTTTACCTGTAAAGTACGTGTATATATATATATATACATTTTAACTGCAAACACGCAGTATAATTAACGTAAAGAACGACGCTTGTATAGGAGAATATTCCGCGCAAGATGAGGAGGGAGAACGGAACAAATGAAAAAACGAGGTAACCACCCGGGAATCGAACCCGGGATCTTCCGATTGCCGGTCAGATATGATAACCATTACCGGCAATCGGAAGATCCCGGGTTCGATTCCCTGGTAATTACCTCGTTTTTCATTTGTTTCGTTCCCCCTCCTCATCTTGCGCGGAATATTCTCCTATACAAGCGTCGTTCTTTACGTTATATATATATATATATATATATATATACAGAATATCAGTCTGATGAGTGTGAATGTTGCTCCCCCTGCAGCTAAAAATAACGGGGGCCCGCGAACACGACAGAACGCTGGCGGAACGCGCAGGAACCTTCTTGTGCCTTATTTTGAACTCGAATGTTTGTTTGTTTGTTTCGAAAGACCGTGAAGGATGCCAGGAGGAAAAATTTATCCTTTTTTGGTCTGTTTTGCTTGTTTTTGTCTGTTTTTGTTTGTTTAAATATCTCTCATGAAAGACCATGAAGGGGGATTTTTTTTTTTAAAACCATGAAGGACGGCGAGGATAAATCCTTTTTAATTTGTTAAAAACAAATTTAAATTTAAAAAAAATCCAAGGAGGAGGGGGCCCCGCAAGGGCTCCTCAAGAGACAAACCCCCAAATACCCCTCAGTAAAGACGGTGAGGTGCCATAAATGGGTGAGGAACTTAAGGAAGGGGGGCCCCTCCCGGAGGGAGGGGCAAGCTTCAAAGCGCCCCATATCCCTCGGCCCTTCGTTGTCTAGAAGTTCCTCCCTTGGCACCCTGTGCGTAGTGCCTAAAACCCACAAGCAAAATATCCTTCTACGTCCTATTCTTGCCGCTTATAATTTTCTGAATTATTCCATTGCTAAATTCTTCGTCTCATTGCTTTCAAATTTACAACCAATGATTATACATTTAAAAATTCCTATGAATTTTCCGAATTATAATACTTACGCAAGATTCACAACATGGTTTGGTTAGTTACGACGTTCAGTCATTGTTTACGAATGTTCCTCTCCATGAAACTATTGATTTAATTTTAAGTAAACATTTTTGTGATCGTTCCCTCATCGTCAGTGGATTGGGTTATGACGATACCAAACCTCTCTTAAAACTTGTAGTGCTGAATTTTATTTTTAATGAAACCCTTTATAAGCAGACTGATGGTATGGTTATGGGTTCATTCGGGTCAACGTTTGCCGATATTTTTATGTGCCACTTGGAAGAGGCCTTCCTTAGTAGTGGTCTTGAAGATTTTCGACCTATTCCTTACGAACGATATGTAGACAACACATTCGTCCTTTTTAAAGATAAAAAATATTCACTACTTTTCCGAAATTTTAAGTCTTTCCACCCTAATACTATTTTTACAATGGATGTAGGAAAAAAGAACAAACTTCCCTTTTTAGACTTCTTAGTTTCCAGACAAAACTCCAGATTTGTAACCAAAGTTTTCAGAAAGTCCACATTTTCCGGACAAGGTTTGAATTTTTATAGTTCCTTTCCACTTAATTTTAAACTTAATTCTTATAAAAATTCATCTTTCGCGCAACAAAATTTGTTCTGATTGGCTGTTTTTCCATCATGAAATGAAATTACTTTTTTTTTTATTCAGGAAGAAGGGGTCCAAGGACGAATGATCGCAAAAACGTCCCCCCACCCCAAAGGAGGAAGAAGAGCGCCAAAATCAAGGTCCAATTGAGACCTACTTTGTCAATAACAGTTATCCTATAAAACTGTTTAAAAAATGCGTCCATTCCTTTCTTGATGGAATTTGGCAGCCTTTCGCCCCTAACACAGAAGAGAGGGAATGCGGGAACTCGCGTTTCTCTTGTCACTGTCCTCCTTAGCTGATCTTTTACCGTGTCTCATCTACCCTGTGAACAGTCCAAAATGCTCTCAAACACACACTTCTCTCCCTATTCCTCATTACATAATCTTTTCAAAATAAAAAAAAGCTGCATCAACTTCAAGAGCCTCGGAGTCCCCTGGGGCACGGGACTATAAATGTCCCCTGCCGATACCGGAAATGCAAACCCGAGCAGCGGGGCTGGATCTGCTACAGCCAATTCGAGATGTTCTGGGCCTCTGTCTGATTCACTTTTCATAAACTTCTTCAACATTCGTGGCCTTTTCTCAAATTTTCAATCTGTTGAACACCACCTCTCCTCTAAACCTCATCTTCTTTTCCTCACTGAAACTCAGTTGTCTTGGACGACTGACAGCAATCCCTTTTCTGTACCTTCTTACTTTCTCTATACTCACTTTCACTACAAAGGTGGATGTTGCGTATATGTGTGCAGTGCCCTAACTTTTTCTCATATTACCGAACTCGAATCTTCCGAATTCTAAACCCTCTGGATACGGCTTACATGCCATTCCCAAACTAAATACATCTGCAGTTTACTTTCCCCTAATTCTACTGACTATCCAAAATTCTTTGACTACCTCACTTACAATGTGGAATACATTCTTTCCCGCTCTCCCTTTGTTGAAATCTCCATTTTATGAGATTTCAATGTTTACCACTATCTTCGGTTTTCCTCCCCTTTCACTGACATCCCTGGTGAACTAGCTTCAACTTTTCTATCCTAAATGACGTGGAGCAGATTGTACAGCACCCTATTCATATCCCGATCGCCTTGGAGATAGGCCCATCATTCTGGATTTATTTCTTGCCTCTTACCCTTCTTCTTACTCTGTGAAACATTTTTCTCCGTTGGGCTCCTGCAACCACAATATTATATCTGTTTCCTGTCCTATCGCTCCAATTCGGCCTTTGGATCCTCCCAAGAGGAGGCAACTTTGGCACTTCGGCGACCCTTAAGCAGTACTTCTCTGATTTCCCATCGAATAAGTATTGCTTCAGTGGCCAGGGCCCTTCCGAGTGTGCAGAGCGCATCACAGAGGTGATCCTCTCGAGCATGGCGGCGTACATTCCATATTCTGTTCCTTCTACTAATGCAAAAAATCCTTGGTTTAACTTTATTGTTCTAATGCTATCCGCAACAGAGAGGAGGCTTTCAGAAGGTACAGTCGCCATCCAATTCCTGACTCTCACTCAGCTTATATTTCTGCCCGGAATCATGCAAAATCTGTTCTTCGACTCGACAAAAATTTATTCATCCGACAAAAATGTGAAAATCTATCCAATTCTAATTCTTTTCGCTCTTTCTGGCATATGGCTAAGAACCGCTTCAACAACTTTACTTCCTCTTCTTTCCCTCCTCTTTTCCATTCCGACGGCTCCATTGCCGTCTCTTCTCCTGACAAACCAGAACTTTTCGCTCAGACTTTCGCTTACAATTCCAACCTGGACGATTCTGGTGCTGTTCCTCCATCTCTTCACCCCTCTGACTTTATTGTCTGAAATTAGAATCTCTTCTGAAGGTGTTTTTTTCTGCCATATCTGGAATCAACTCTAGGAAGATGTACGGTCCTGATGGTGTTCCTCCTGTTGTTCTAAAGAACTGTGCTTCTGTTCTGACACCCTGCCAAGGCAAACTCTTTCGTCTTTGTCTCTCATCTGGTACTTTTCCTTCCAACTGGAAGTTCGCTTTCATTCAGCCTATCCCAAAGAAGGGTAACCGCTCTCAACAATCCACCTATCGTCAAATTGCTTTGTTTCTTGCCTTTCCAAAGGCTTTTGAATCTAACTCTTGAATCTAGCTTTTGAATCTAACCTTAATAAGAAGATTCTTAAAAACCGCTCTTCTTACAATCTTCTTTCAGATCGTCAGTATGGGTTGCGCAAAGGACGCTCTACTGGCGATCTTCTTGCATATCTCTCTGACCCTTGGTCATCGTCCTTTCGGGATTTCGGCGAAACCTTTGCTACTGCGCTAGACATATCGAAAGTTTTTGAAAGAGTCTGGCACAAATCTTTAAGTTTTCAAGCTGCCCTCCTTCGATTTCTATCCTTCTATCTGTGCCGTCATCTCTAATCTCCTTTCTGGCCGATGTGTAGCTGCGGTTGTAAATGATCATTGTCCTTCTCCTAAAGTATTAGCAGTGGTGTTCCTCAGGGTTCTGTGCTTTCACCCACTCTTTTCCTTTTATTTATTAATGCTCTTTTAATTCACACTTCCTGTCCTATTCACTCCTCTGCCGATGATTCCACTCTTTACTTCTCCACCCGCTTCCCAGAGCGTCCCTCACAGCAGTCATTTCATGATTCGCGTAGGACGGCTGTTGGACACCTGACCTCTGATCTTTCTGCTATCTCTGATTGGGGCAGAGAAAACCTTGTGACTTTCAATGCCTGAAAAACTCAGTTCCTCCATCTGTCTGCTCGTCACAATCTTCCACACGACTATCCCCTTCCCTTCAACAACACACAACTCAATCCTTCCTCTTCTCTTAACATTCTTGGCGTTTCCTTTTCTCGTGATCTTTCCTCGAAAGATCACATATACTCTCTTTCTAAAACAGCTTCTAAGAGATTAGGTGTGCTGTACCGCCTCCGCTGTTTCTTCATCCCGACTCAGTTACTGTCTCGATGCAGGGGTCTTGTTCGCCCCTGTATGGAATATGCTTCTCATGTGTGGGTGGCTCAACCCACACAACCGTACTTGACCGGCTGGAATCAAAAGCTTTTCGTCTCATCATTTTCCCGCCTCTTACTGATTGTCTTCAATCTCTCTCTCTTCACCGCAATGTTGCCTCACTCTCTCTTTACTATCGCTATTATAACAGACATTGCTCTTCTGAACTCTCTAATTGCATGCCTCTTCCCTTAAGGAGAGCATGCAGCACCACACTTTTTACACTTTCTCATTCCTTTTCTTTCGAACTATCTGACGCGAGGATTAATCGGTATTTTCAATGTTTCATCTACAAAACCGGTTAACTCTGGAACAATCTTCCTCACTCCATCTTTCCTCCTGTCTTTGACCTCCCATGTTTCAAACGCAGAGTGTCTAGGTATCTCGAAAACCCATGAACTTTATTTTGGCTCTCTTCTTCTTCTATGGGAGGGGCTTTTGCGGGCATTTGCCCTTTACCCCTCCTTCCTGCATAAAAAAAAATTATGATGTACCAAAAAAGCCCTTTTATATTTGCCCTTTCCGTACGATGAAACTTATTCATCCTTGTTGAAAAAAGAATTAAACAATGCATCGTCTTATTTTTTTTCGTTTGTCAAATTTAACTTTTGTATTACCAATCCGAAGAAAATTGGAACCATTTTCTAGTTAAAGGACCTCACTCCCGAACTGATGCGCTCCAAAGTTGTTTATGTTTTTAACTGTCCTCGATGTAATCGAGGAACGTACGTTGGGTTAACCGAAGGTATGCTTAAGGCGCGCATCGATTCGCGAAGTGGCGTCAGCTACAGATCTATATGTAAAGGAAAACTCCGCCATTCGGTCCCATGTTAATAAGTGCTATCCAATTATCCAGTATAAAGATTTTAAAATTTTAGCTCGAACGAAAGAGAGAGAAGCTCTCAGAATTTTAGAATCACTTTTCATTAAATATACTGCTTCCTCCCTCAACACAGATTCGTTGCCTCCCTTTTGTACATCGCATAGCAATCAA
Organism: Bathynomus jamesi; assembly: GCA_023014485.1. Taxonomy (NCBI): domain Eukaryota; kingdom Metazoa; phylum Arthropoda; class Malacostraca; order Isopoda; family Cirolanidae; genus Bathynomus; species Bathynomus jamesi. Next base: position 169,959 of record JAJOZX010008756.1, read on the forward strand.
CCAAATGACCGAAAACATAGTTTGCCTACTCACAACTCCTATTCTTTACATCCATTTTGTCATTCCTCGCGTTCGTGCGCTGTCTTTGTTCTCTTTGTTTAAACAATGTATATTTTTTCCAGAACATAATATGAATTGTTTAAAAAATGTACTTGTAATTTTTAAATTTTGTAATCAGCTTTATAAGTTTTTTGTTTTTTTAAATTTCTTGTCCTAAAGATGATAGATTCTCTCGAAACGTTGGACTGTATGCTTCTCTGGGCAGCCTTTGTCCTCCTTTTCCTTCTGAAAATTAAGCTTTTCAGTAGCCAACTTGTGAACGACTATATATACTGTATATTTATACAGGGTGTTTCATAACATGTGGGACGCACTTTCAGGGTGGATTCAGGACCTGAAAACGATGAAAAAAGTTTATATAAACATGTGCCCGAAATCGCTTTGTTTCCGAGTTACAGCCCGTTTTGTGTTTCAGCAATTCTTTCCGCAAACTGTTTACAAACACTGCTTGCTGAAAATGTTTGTGAGTGTGCACGAGACTTATTTCATGTATGGCCTTGTCTATTGTAATGTTTCGTACACTCTATGACATGTTTCAGTATCGTTGAGTGTAGAGCCATCAGTCAGTCAGTCAAGAGGTGCACTGCGGTGTTTCACTGTTCGCATTCGTAACTTCTTACAGTGAATAAGTGCAGTCCAGTGAAAAAAAAACCATAAACGTTTTTGAGCTATTCAGTGATAGTGTGCATTTGAAGTGTGAATGGAGGCTTATTCAAAGAGAGAAATAGCAGACATGGATCTCATGTATGGACTTGCCGAGTGTAATGCGGCCGCAGCAAGACGTCTGTATGCAGAGAGGTTTCCGAATCGCCGTCTGCCAGATAAGAAGACCTTTCAGAAAATAGACGAGTGTCTTGGTGATACAGGATCATTCAACAAGCGAGTTTCAGATGGTGGTAGACCGATCAGCGCCAGAACTGTCGAGTTGGAGGAGCGGGTCCTGAATCGCGTGGAGGAACATCCTGTTGTCAGCACCCGAAGGATAGCAGCAGCAGAGGGAGTAAGATACAAAACTGTGTGGAGAATTTTACGGGAACAACAGCTTTACCCATATCACATTCAGAGAGTACAAGGCCTTACTGAAGCTGATTTCCCTCCACGAGATGCTTTTTGTACTTGGTTCCTTCAACAGTGTGCTCACGATCCTCTTTTTCTATCCTCCGTGTTGTTTTCTGATGAGGTATGGAAAAACTATACGCGTTTACAACATGGTATCGTATGTGATACCTTTACTTCATAATTAAATATAAATTATTAATTAATTGAATTAAATATCTATACAAAATTGCCTCGGGATTGGCGACATAGCCTAATGGGAATGAAATGATTGCCATACATACATAGAAACCGTATGTAGGCGTCGGGTCTGCATAACCACGAGAAAACATTTATTTCACGTGAACAGAATTTTCCGTTGCTGACTCGTGTGAAATACAAGAGAGAAAGAGTCAACAACCTTTGCCAAATCAGCAATTTATACTAAAATACAAGCGAACCAAGGAACGGCTCTCAGGGCTGTTTATGTTACAGCGAACGCTTTAAACAGGGAGGATGTGCTTCTGTCTTCCCTAAAGTTCTGAGTGAATTCCTTATAATAAAATTAATACGTAAAATAAGGATAGGCCTATCCCCTAAAGTGTTTATATTGTGACAGCCCATATTTATTACAAGAAGTTAACTCATTGCGTAACTCCATCGTGGCGGCCCTACACCGAAAAAGATCGTAACGCCCTGCATCGAAGCAAACTAAGATCCATCAAAAATAAGGTGAGGCAATTTATTTTCATTCTAATATAGGCATCTAAAATTCCGACGCTAAAATTACCATAAACAATTAAATATAAAGAGGTCCTTTAAAGACCGACATATTCATAACTCTCTGACGAAAAAATATAGGGCTTTTGTCGATTCACTCTCCAATGAAGTCTGCTGGACATTTCCAACGGATGAGGGTAACAGGCAATCAACCCATAGCTCTATATAGTTTTTCATATGGAACCCGTGTGGGGAAGGGTTATTTGTTGTGAAAACCTTAACCTTGAATAAAATAACAAAACAGAAATAAAACAAACAAAAAAATAATAAAATTACGCCTTTTCAAACATTTTGACATCTGAACAGAGTTTATTCCATGTTTGGCTTTTTCACTACATATAAATAATAATAAATTACGATGCCTACCTCACAAAGTAGACCCTACTCTTTACACTCAAGGCCTATTCTAACTAAAAACACTAAATTTATAATTCAACCTGTGGTGTAGGTCATAAAATTTATTTCAGCAATTTAACTTACTCATAAGACTCATTAACATCACAAAAATTAAGTGCAGAACTGTAACATCACAAAAATGAAGTGCAGAACTTTAACATCACAAAATTAAAATTATACATACAGTATATGACGCGTTCGGTGGAGAAGGGGCGAACGCAACATTTTCGAATTATGCCACAAAATGCAGTTAAAGTTTGTAAACTTTAAACCTTTGTATTTTTCCGGTTTATTGAAATGTTGTATGAATTTGAACACATATTTGAGTAAAATATTGTTGTGTAATATGTCGATATAATAAAACGCCAAGAAATTTTACAATATTATTTATTGATAGCTTCTGATGTTAACTGGTGTAATCCATTATTTGGTCCTCTTCGTCGAATGTTGTATTACCTGCTTCAACTGTTTCGGTTTCTTCCAGTTCCTTTAACAATCTTGTATAATAGTTCACTGCAGTTGCAGGCATTAGGTCTGATAATTCTTTGAGATCTTTTATTTTTTTCTTAGTTATTGGCAGCAATTGGGAATACTTTGGTTGCAGTGTCTGCTGGGCTAGATTGAATAAACTGACACTGTAGGATTTTTTCCCTTTTTGCAGTCTGACGGGATGACTATTATCTGGGGTTGTGCGGTATGCAGTAGATATTACGTAGCCTTCTTTGTGTTGAAAATCAAATATTAACTTTCTTGCATCTGTACATTTAGTAGTTGTTGATTTCCTAATGAAATGCACGTTTTTAGGACGTCAAAATCGAGAAAATCAGCCTGTTTCATTTCTACAACTAGGAAGCGCTGCGAAACGGCTGTAGTTATGGCCGTAACATAATCTTTTTTGATGTAAATAATATTGCTGTAATTATTTTTTATATTTTGTTCAATTTGGCCAAATTGAGCATCATAGGGCATTGTCGAGTGACCAGAAAGTAGATAGATGTGTTCAATGTGAAGCAATGATGCGGAGTGAATTTCTCTGAGATACATTAAAACCTAAATTTTACCGTGAAAGAGTACAGACTAACATCTAATTTTTTGCATAGGTAAAGCAAAGGTTTTAAAGGATAATTATACGACAAAAAACTCATTTTTCTAATTTTGTGGCGTTCGCCCCTTCTCCACCGAACGCGTCATATAAATATATACAAAACAAAGACTGTTAATGAAAACAGGGCTGGAGTATTGTAATATTTCCTATGGAAAATAAATTAAATTGCAACACCCTTTCATTTTGGAAAGAGTGAGGACTTTATAAAATGCTACACTTTTTATATTAAAAAGTGAGGAAAAACAAAAATGGAATAACAAATAAAACGTAAATTATAGGTAATCTAAGATGGGTTTTGTGGCCTCCCCTTGCCAAAGCCCAAACTATTACAAGGGTTCTGTGGCCTCCCCTTGGCCACAGCCCAAACTATTACAAGGGTCTTGTGGCCTCCCATGGCCACAGCCCAAACTATTACAAGGGTCTTGTGGCCTACCTTGGCCACAACCCAAACTATTACAAGGGTTTTGTGGCCTCCCCTTGGACATAGCCCAAACTATTACAAGGGTCCTGTGGCCTCCCCTTGGCCACAGCCCAAACTATTACAAGGGTCTTGTGGCCTCCCATGGCCACAGACCAAACTATTACAAGGGTCTTGTGGCCTACCTTGGCCACAACCCAAACTATAACAAGGATCTTGTGGCCTCCCTTGGTCACAGACCAAACTATTACAAAGGTTTTGTGGCCTCCCCTTGCCACAGCCCAAACTATTACAAGGGTTCTGTGGCCTCCCATGGCCACAGCCCAAACTATTACAAGGGTCTTGTGGCCTACCTTGGCCACAACCCAAACAATTACAAGGGTTTTGTGGCCTCCCCTTGGACATAGCCCAAACTATTACAAGGGTCCTGTGGCCTCCCCTTGGCCACAGCCAAAACTATTACAAGGGTCTTGTGGCCTCCCATGGCCACAGACCAAACTATTACAAGGGTCTTGTGGCCTACCTTGGCCACAACCCAAACTATAACAAGGGTCTTGTGGCCTCCCTTGGTCACAGACCAAACTATTACAAAGGTTTTGTGGCCTCCCCTTGGCCACAGCCCAAACTATTACACGGGTTTTGTGGCCTCCCCTTGGCCACAACCCAAACTATTACATGGGTCTTGTGGCCTCCCATGGCCACAGACCAAACTATTACAAGGGTCTTGTGGCCTACCTTGGCCACAACCCAAACTATAACAAGGGTCTTGTGGCCTCCCTTGGTCACAGACCAAACTATTACAAGGGTTTTGTGGCCTCCCCTTGGCCACTGACCAAACTATTACAAGGGTTTTATGGCCTCCCATGGCCAGAGACTAAACAACACAAAAACAGTACAGGATTCAAAGCCCCAAGCCCTCCAGATCTAAATGTGGAGGAGTAACATTTACTAAACTAAAACTACGGGTATTGACTAGTCTGAAGTGGTAGGAGGTTTGAATACAGTACAAACTCTTTTAACCAAACAACATAACATGGAAATACAGTACATTTCAATTAACTCACCAACGTAGAAGTCACTTTAATTAAACATAAATCATTAACAAAACAAAACATGACAAAACTCCAAAACAACATTAGTAAACCAGCATTTAAAAATTGGTGACATAAAATTTACACAGATAAATAATGAGCAAAGTTAAAATGCTTAATAACTTTACTTTAATTCCATAAATTTCCTATCCTAAAGGGAGTCAAACTGATTGACATAACTTTAACTAAACTTGAGAAGTTGGCCTCTTGAACTTTTATATTTAAATAGGTCTTGAGTAACCTCTCTCTTCCTAAATTCCTATTTCATTCTTTTCAATCCATTTCACATGGTTTAAAACACAGTTTATCAAAAAATTTGATCTATAACATACAAATTTTTCTCCGGCCCCCCCCCCCCAGTATATGGAAAAACTATACGCGTTTACAACATGGTATCGTATGTGATACCTTTACTTCATAATTAAATATAAATTATTAATTAATTGAATTAAATATCTATACAAAATTGCCTCGGGATTGGCGACATAGCCTAATGGGAATGAAATGATTGCCATACATACATAGAAACCGTATGTAGGCGTCGGGTCTGCATAACCACGAGAAAACATTTATTTCACGTGAACAGAATTTTCCGTTGCTGACTCGTGTGAAATACAAGAGAGAAAGAGTCAACAACCTTTGCCAAATCAGCAATTTATACTAAAATACAAGCGAACCAAGGAACGGCTCTCAGGGCTGTTTATGTTACAGCGAACGCTTTAAACAGGGAGGATGTGCTTCTGTCTTCCCTAAAGTTCTGAGTGAATTCCTTATAATAAAATTAATACGTAAAATAAGGATAGGCCTATCCCCTAAAGTGTTTATATTGTGACAGCCCATATTTATTACAAGAAGTTAACTCATTGCGTAACTCCATCGTGGCGGCCCTACACCGAAAAAGATCGTAACGCCCTGCATCGAAGCAAACTAAGATCCATCAAAAATAAGGTGAGGCAATTTATTTTCATTCTAATATAGGCATCTAAAATCCCGACGCTAAAATTACCATAAACAATTAAATATAAAGAGGTCCTTTAAAGACCTACATATTCATAACTCTCTAAAAAAAATATAGGGCTTTTGTCGATTCACTCTCCAATGAAGTCTGCTGGACATTTCCAACGGATGAGGGTAACAGGCAATCAACCCATAGCTCTATATAGTTTTTCATATGGTGGCCCGTGTGGGGAAGGGTTATTTGTTGTGAAAACCTTAACCTTGAATAAAATAACAAAACAGAATTAAAACAAACAAAAAAATAATAAAATTACGCCTTTTCAAACATTTTGACATCTGAACAGAGTTTATTCCATGTTTGGCTTTTTCACTATATATAAATAATAATAAATTACGAAGCCTACCTCACAAAGTAGACCCTACTCTTTACACTCAAGGCCTATTCTAACTAAAAACACTAAATTTATAATTCAACCTGTGGTGTAGGTTATAAAATTTATTTCAGCAATTTAACTTACTCATAAGACTCATTAACATCACAAAAATTAAGTGCAGAACTGTAACATCACAAAAATGAAGTGCAGAACTTTAACATCACAAAATTAAAATTATACATACAGTATATAAATATATACAAAACAAAGACTGTTAATGAAAACAGGGCTGGAGTATTGTAATATTTCCTATGGAAAATAAATTAAATTGCAACACCCTTTCATTTTGGAAAGAGTGAGGACTTTATAAAATGCTACACTTTTTATATTAAAAAGTGAGGAAAGACAAAAATGGAATAACAAATAAAACGTAAATTATAGGTAATCTAAGATGGGTTTTGTGGCCTCCCCTTGCCACAGCCCAAACTATTACAAGGGTTCTGTGGCCTCCCCTTGGCCACAGCCCAAACTATTACAAGGGTCTTGTGGCCTCCCATGGCCACAGCCCAAACTATTACAAGGGTCTTTTGGCCTACCTTGGCCACAACCCAAACTATTACAAGGTTCTTGTGGCCTACCTTGGCCACAACCCAAACTATTACAAGGGTCTTGTGGCCTCCCATGGCCACAGCCCAAACTATTACACGGGTTTTGTGGCCTCCCCTTGGCCACAACCCAAACTATTACATGGGTCTTGTGGCCTCCCATGGCCACAGACCAAACTATTACAAGGGTCTTGTGGCCTACCTTGGCCACAACCCAAACTATAACAAGGGTCTTGTGGCCTCCCTTGGTCACAGACCAAACTATTACAAGGGTTTTGTGGCCTCCCCTTGGCCACTGACCAAACTATTACAAGGGTTTTATGGCCTCCCATGGCCAGAGACTAAACAACAACAAAACAGTACAGGATTCAAAGCCCCAAGCCCTCCAGATCT
>JAJOZX010008757.1:0-40000 GCA_023014485.1 Bathynomus jamesi
AATGGAGCAAAAGTCGCTTACAATTGGAATTTTCAGTGTTGACTATAATATATTATTTCTTTTTCTTTTAGGTAGGGGATGGCTGCGAAATTAACAATAGACGAGAGGGTGAGCTTCGTTTTAATGTATGGAATACCAGGTACAGAATTTAAATTTAAAAGTACCTGGTATTTCATACATTAAAACCAAGCTCACCCTCTTGTCTATTGTTAATTTCGCAGCTATCCCCTACCTAAAAGAAAAAAATAATGTATTATTATAGTCAACACTGAAAATTCTTTTGATGCGCGACTTTTGCGCCACCCTGTATATAAAAAAAATTATAATTATTTGATACTAAACTAAAAAATATGACGCCTTTTTATATGATTTTGTTCTCACGTTCCTACATTACAGATATGTATTTTTCGTATTTCAATTTAGTAAATTGGACATAGCAATTTAATATAAAATACATTTTATACCATCCTTGTTTCATTTCGGAATAAAGGGTGAATGACCCCAAACTTTTGCTGCATAGCATTTTCTATAATTGGAACTCTTTTAATACTTAAATAAATATAGCATATTTTAGTAGCGCAATAAAATGAATCCTTTTGGAATACATATATTTTTTCTCTCTCTGTAAATTTTTTCCAACAATGCAAGAAATATGTACAGTGGAAAAAGAACCAGCTTTAGGACAAACTCTATTAAATGCATTAAGTGATATTTTAAATGGCCACTGGAAGGGTATATTCCAAGTCATTATTATCATTGAATTGCACCATTTGTTGGAATTTGTATTATCTATATCTATAACAAAGCATGTTACTAATTACACTCTATAAACCGCCTTTAATGAAAAAAGAAAAGGTATGTGTAGTACTATAGTTAGTGGCGTAGCGAGAGGGGTAGGTAGGGGTCCGTGGCCATGGCCGCTCAAATTTTCCGGTTGAGGTTTAAGTTTTGGTTTTTGGCTAAAAATACAAGAGTTACCCCCTTTTTTTTATGTATTCAATCCATCGTGAATGCAACGAGTTTCTTGCGTATATTGAGGTTCTGAATGTAGTGGGCTAGGTGGCTTTAAACTCTAGATCCTGTCGCTGGGTTCTATCTGTTTGGCACATAGTTGGTGAAGGAAGCTATATTTTGGGGTCTCTTTGCGAATGATCTGTTGTCCATGTTGGGCTTCCACCATGAAAAAGAAAAACTATAGAGTTTGTTATTTACCATTACTTATTCGGACTATAAAGGATTTAATTTTCCCAGAAGTGTTCCTTGTTCCATGCACGGTCTGTGTGTAACATAAAATTTTCTCAAGGGACCATTCTGAGTTATAACATACAGTATGTACAGGAGATTATGACCCATACTACTGGTCAGCGTGAACAAAAGACAGACACTGACTTTTATTACATATATATATATATATATATATGTGTGTGTAAAGAACGACGCTTGTGTAGAAGAGCGTCCGCACAAGAAGGAGAAAGAACGAACAAATGAAAAATGAGGCACCTCCCAGGAATCGAACCCGGGATCATTCAAATGCCGGTCGAGCATGCTAACCACTACACCAAGGTCCCCGATCAGTAAGAAGTCGTAATTCTTCTACATACGAGCGGCATCCAATGCCCTGATGGGGCACCTTCTCATGCCTTACATATATACATTTTAACTGCAAAGAACACGCAGTATAATTAATGTAAAGAACAACGCTTGTGTAGAAGAGCGTCTGCACAAGGAGGAGAAAGAACGAACAAATTAAAAATGAGGCATAATATATATATATATATATATATATATATATATATATATATATATATATATGAATTAAGAGATTTGCATATTGAAAGGACAAATTAAAATAAAGGACATATGACGAACAAGACCTACAACTTAACGTTGGATCCGAACCATGAGTCGCTACATAATCTGGACACAAAGGACAACCTTCCGTCCAACTACTCTCTAGACCGAATGTCGCTTAGCTTCGCTGATCGACGGGGTAAAGCGGTGTTACAACAATGGCCACATCGTAGCCCAGAATAAGTTAAAACTATAATTTCCCAACGATTATAAACTATAACCTAATTCCTGCAGAGCTGTAAATATTTCTGCTTTCCGAGAAAAATCAATAGGCAAATAGTGGCTTTTATTCAAGAAGCATGCAAGCATGGTGTCGTTATCGACAAACAGTAATAAAAATGCCGTTTTTATTATACATTAATAGGTTTGTAAAAGTGGAAAGTACTTGTAAATTAAGAGTCAAATGTTGTATTTAAATTTTATAAGACAAATTTTAAAGTCTTTTTTATGATTCGAAAATTTCATTTGTTAATTAAAAAAGCAAAAGTTGATCAGTGAATCAGAAAGGGAAAAAATGGTGAAATTTGGAGACAAGAATTAAGTTCAATAAACTCACTTTATACAGATAAGATTTTCATGCCATGTGTTACAAACACACACACACACGTACGTTACTGTACGCCAATTATTTTCTTTTCCAGGAACGTGTATGTAGACATTTTGGAAAATTAAAATAAAAATTAAATGTAGTATTGACTCATTTGTTGAATAAATTATATGCTTAAAACATATCAAGTCTAAAATGTGATCTTTAGTTTAACTGAGAACCGCTGAGGGTGGAAACAGTTTCCGAAACGTCTGCATACACAATCCTAGAAAATTAATAATTGTCTGGAGTAATGCTCATTTTCCTCTCTCTCTCTCTCTCTCTCTCTCTCTCTCTCTCTCTCTCTCTCTCTCTCTCTCTCAACGATTCAAGATAAATGCCTTTATTAAGGTTTTACATGTGAAATTTAATTGTTAAAATGATTGACAAATATATCATTTTGGTCTCATTTGCCAGTCATTTAAAGTATTTTTATTAATAGTTTTTAATTAATGAATAATTAAATTAAATTGTGCATTCATTATAATTTTTTTTTTATAGAAAACGGAAGACGGGACTGAGGGAATTTCGAAACATTTCGGAAATAATGTCGGTGCATATATATGTATATATATATATATATATACAGTCGGCCCTGATATAACGCGTACTATTACAACGCGGATTTGTATTTACGCGCTAAGTATTTTAAGCCCATAAAAATGTTATTACACGGAAAATTTGAAATTACGCGCAGAAAAACAAAAAAAAAACTTTAAAAATATCAAGACCGCAAAAACATTCGTTGGCTTATAGTTAGACTGTCAGATTAAGCATACAGTCGAACGTTCAAAGCCTTCGCTCACCGAGAGTTTAATTTTAGTATATCTATTTCGCACGGAACAATATGAAAAATGTAAACGCAACACTATGAAAACTCCTAGATAACGTTCAATGGATAATTCAAAACCTTCGCTCACCGAGATTTTAATTTTACGTCTATTTTGGGCAACTTAAGAGCTAACAACAAAAAATTTGTCGGAAGCATTTACCTTGGCTGATCACATAGTAAAGATTTCTTCCTACAATGATCCAAACATGGAAAGGAGCAGCACATTTAGCGGAAAATTGGATGAACTTCTAGGAGGTTATAAAGAAATTTATCACAAAATAATCGTGCACAGCAGTTAACACTCGATGCATATTTTAAGAAGAAGTCTGACGTTAGTGACCCAGACGTCCCTGACAAAGAAAATGCTGAGGAAGCACGGCAGTCAACTTCAAGTGAGTTGTAACATGTATTTACTTACGGGTATACCCCAGTTTTCGCAAGAGTTACGTTCCTCAGACTCATTACGAATAGCGAAATTGCGAATAACGAATTATTTTTTCCCATATAAATACATGTTTTATTGGGGATGCGTTCCGGTGGCCATTTTTCAGAAGATATGATGTTTGGATACGTTCACATACGATACATAAAAGCAAGTATAAAACACAAATACATACCTGTATTAGCATAGTAAGTTATGAATAACATCAATAAAAGAATAAACATACCTGTACTGTACTTTTATTTCCTCAAACCACCCCCGACTGGGGTCAAACCACCCCCGATTCGCACTGAAAGTTTCGCCACCACTGCTCTCACCTTCACCAACGACTTCCTTCCTCGCATCTCGCCACAAAGACCGTACCTTTACTTGAATAATGGCTGCGATACGGGCATGCTGCGCCGCGTTTGGTAGCAGGCGGATTTGAATTATTTTTTCCCTTATCTGGCATTGCGAATAACGGAGCTGGGTTTGCGAATAGCGGAATTTGGTGTCCAAAAGTATATTACGTATAAGCGAAGCTATGAATAACGGGGTATACCCGTACTTGGCTGTATTTTTATCGTACTGTACTTGTTAGTATTTTTTTCTTTTGTAACTTTCTTAAATAGAATTTTTTACTGTAATATTTGTTTCTTCATACATTACGCACTAATATGTTGGTGAAGTTTCAACAATAATTGATAAATTGAATTTTAATGAAAAAATAATTTTGAAAAAACGCATCCCTGACTTATAACATTATTCCTATTAGGTAAAAACAAGCTTGTCACAGCGCGCGATTGCGTAACGCGCTGTTTTTCCAGAACGCATCCAGCGCGTTATAGCAGGGCCGACTGTATATAGGGTGGCCCAAAAGTCAGGACACATAGGGGAAATTGATTTATATTAATAGTTTGTTTCCTTTGTTCCAAGTAAGATATGGGTGGGAAATTAACGAAATATGGGCGAGTGAAGTTGGTCTTCGTGTACGCAAGAAAAGGAAGCTCGTACTGGTGTCGAAGGCGAATTCAATCAGCAAAGCTGAGGAAGAAAAACATTGGTTTCTCAATTGTCAGAAAAGTGATTGAGCGATTTAAAGAAGTGTTATGTGTATCGAGGTTAATGGTCTCACTTTGAGTGTTTATTATGAATAAACCAACATAATGCGTGAAATAGATTATTTCCCTTATGTGTCCTGACTTTTGGGTCACCCTATATATATAAAACCTTGTAGTAGTAGTAGTAATATTAGTAGTAGAGAAAGAGAGAGAGAGAGAGAGAGAGAGAGAGAGAGTATGTAAAGTTCTTCATGATTCATCAAGGCTCAACATGCGACTCAAGGTTTGCAACAGTATGATATCTTCTGCTATTTTTCGTATTTCCCAGACATAATTTAATATCCTGATTCGGACAGATTTTGTCTAGAGTTCACGTACTGCTGCGTGTAAAAGTGTGTGTACAAAAATGCTTGACGTAAAATTGAAGCGTTATCTGCATGTATGTAAATATGAAGTTTAAAAATAGATAAAATGATTATTTATCTATTGCTGAAAAAGGAGCATGCCACTTGCGTGGGAAGAGAACACACGTGTGTGTGTGTGTGGTGTGTGTGTGTGTGTGTATATATACAGTATATAATCGTATAAACGTGTGTTCTCTTCTCTTTGACGAGAGTTGTACTTGAGTAAAATTCATTATATAGATAGGCCTACCCATTTAATTGTAAGTCTAAGACGATCCTGTGTGCAACCGGCCTGACACAACTCTAAATGCCAACCCAGGTTAGGTTTTCGTTATGAAAATTCGGCCAAGTTCGAATTTAATAATTAATGTTTGCAGTTGTTTAACCTTCTTTGTAACAGCAAAGGTCACGTGACGGAGGGGACCTACGGCTTTACGCGAGATCCGAACCACTGGTCGTTACATCATCTGAACAGATCCAACCTCGCTTAACTTCGCTGATTTAACGGGAAGTGGTGATGCCACTCGGTTACGACGTAGCCCAGTTGGAATCTGAGCGTCATCATATGCCCAGTAAGTGTTTTTCTTTTTCATAAAAAGGCTGGATTCGTGTTAGTTTTCGTTCGTGAGGAGCGTAATGTCACGTAAAAATCCTCGGTCGATTGCGCCAACAGTAATGTCACTTCGAAACCAATGTGACCAGAATGTTCTCTCCTTAGAATAGCAAGATGGCACAGGCACTGCGTGCTTCAGCTGAGACAGACTCAGACTTTGGTTCCTTACTTGGAAAAAAATGGATTTGTAAAAGCAGCAGCTTTGATCCCCCATTTCAAGTTATGTTAGTGTGGCGAGCAGAAGTTCATTTGCAGGAGGGCTGAATTGCTACAAAATGTCTAAAGCATTTCTTCCCCCAGATATACACGAGCATCACAGTGAATCTAGGGAGCCTCCAGTCAAGCGCCCGCCGCGACATGCGAGCCTGCATCCGTTAGTCACGCGATTCCATCACTGTGATATCAGCCCGCATCATCAGATAATATCCAGCAAGAGTCGAATGATATATTAATGAGAAGCGTATTATCGATCACAATGACCCACTACACAGTATTGGAGATCCCATGCTGATTACTTCTCAACACTCTCTCGGCTGATGTCGAAGGCTCTTCACTTCTCGTTGAGAAGAGATTTCACATCGCAGGAAAATTTTTCAGCCCATGAAGGTGTACATTCATGATGAAACTTTTGAACAACTTATACGTCAAAGATCAACAATACATTTTCAAACACTCAATTGTGATTTCATTCAATAAAATATTTCCTTAACGAAACTTGCAATTTGCTCAATTTTTTATTTTCTTCATTCTTTCGACAAATGTACTTGTACAATGTACAGTATTGTAACTGTAAATGAAGAAATAGAGATAAGCGTAACAACATCTGGCACCTGGATAAACTTGTAATTATTAATTACATTTATATGCAATTTACCCCGGTATGACATACAGTGTGTGTGTGTATATATATATATATATATATATACCTTTGGTACCTTTGGTTATCTTTGGATTTCTTCCGCCCGAATTGTTCACTCCACCTTATACCTACAGTTTAACGTGAAATCCGAACCACGCCCCACCAGCAGCCCAGCGTCTTAACCACTAGGCTGCCCAGGGTACCCATTTATCTACCAACCACTTTCTTCATTGTGTGGAAGGATGAACAGCTAGGTTTTGCTGCGCGCCGCCTGCCGTCACCGGGTCTTGATCCCAGGGCCGATGGATTCGTAGGCAGCGACGCTAACCACTACACCACTGAGGCGCATATTTTATATGTGTATATATATATATATATATATATATATATATATGCACGTTACATGAACAAAATCGAATTTCTTAATGCTGATCGACCTTATGCAAGTATATGGATATTAGATCTCAAAAAAAAATTTCAGCTTTTCAATGAAAATGACTAACCTAACCTAAACTAGCGTAACCCAGCTTAACCTAACCTGACCTAAATCAAACTAACGTTTTAGTATCGACACTATGCGTGTCAACATTGTTCAGAGCGATCTTATGTAGGTCGACATTATGCGGATCGATTTTGTTCCGATACCGTATCATGCAGGAACACGCACGATTTTGCATAATGCAACATTTGTCCCCACCAGGGTTTGATCCACCACCTCTTGAATAGGTGAGGGCAGGAGAGTCAACACGTAAAATGCCTCTGGACCTGGACGGGAAAGCATTATACGTTATCCCGTTGTAGTGTATTGGCTTACGCCTTCATATAGCGTGTGTGTGTGTGTGTATGTGTGTGTGTATGTGTGTGTGTGTGTGTGTGTGTGTGTATGTGTGTGTGTGTGTGTGTATCACAGAGCTTATAGGTGAGTGGTACAAAGTATTGAAAATATTTTTCATTCTCTTTCATCTTAGATGAAACCGAACATTGCCCTTTCCATGCCTGGTTATTGACCTGACGTTCACGCCCCTGTGTCACACTTAAAACGTTCCACTTTTGAAATATGGGACTTGGAACAAGGGAATGACTCCCTTGGTATAAATGTTGTGTATACTGCTTTATAGATATTAACATTTTGAACAGTTTGTCCTCCGTGTGTGTGTATATATATATATATATATATATTATATATATATATATACACAAACTCAGAATGGTTCCCTGAGAACATTATATGTTAAACACAGACCGTGCATGGAACAAGGAACTCTTCTGGGAAAATTAAATCCACTATAGTCCGGATAAGTAATGGTAAATGACAAATACCATAGTTTTTTCTTTTTCATGATTTTAGCCCGACGTGGGCAACGGGTCTCTCGCAAAGAGATCCCATAAATATAGCTTCCCTCACCAGCTATCTGCAAAGCAGACAGGATCCAGCTTTGGGACATGGATCTAGGGTTTAAAGCAAGCCTAGATCCCTACATTCAGAACCTCTATATAAGTAAAAGACTCGTTGCATTCACGTCGTGTTGAATAAATCAAAGAAAAAGGGGGTAACTATTGATTTTTAGCCAAAAAAAACAAAACTTAAACCTCAACCGGGACATTGAGCGTCCACTTTTCAAGGCACGAAACACGTCCGTTTAGTATACACAAACTCAGAATGGTTCCCTGAGAACATTATATGTTAAACACAGACCGTGCATGGAACAAGGAACTCTTCTGGGAAAATTAAATCCACTATAGTCCGGATAAGTAATGGTAAATGACAAATACCATAGTGGATTTAATTTTCCCAGAAGAGTTCCTTGTTCCATGCACGGTCTGTGTTTAACATATATATATATATATATATATATATATATATATATATATATATATATCAAATAAAAGTAAAATCATTATATGAGAGAACAGTTTATTAATATTCACAATACAAGTTTCGATACTTCACGTATCATCTCTCAGCTGTACAATGAAAAAAGCTAAAGCCAAGTGAAATTCTTAAATACTGGAGGGTTGGGGCTCAGGTGATTGGGACGTGGCTTGTTATCACCTTCTAACTTGCCGGATTAAATTTATAGTGTTTTATTATATATATATATATATATATATATATATATATATATACACGTAGTAGCCAGTGTCGTAACACTGCTCTCCGTCGATCAGCAAAGTTAGCGACATTGGGTCTGAGCTCTAGTTGGATGGAAGACCGTCCTTTACCTCCAAATTTGGCAGCGTGGTTTGGATTCATCGTAAAGCTGCAGACTTCCTCCATCATATGACCTTAGATATTGAAAAGGATGTTAAACAGTCCCATCATATTATATAGGCTGACCATACGTACCGTTTTGAACGGGACAGTACCGTCTGTTTTATATTTCCTGGCCGTCCCGTCGTTTTAATAAAAATGTCAATTTTGTCCCGGTTTATGTACTTACTTTTTCATGAATACAGAATATTACATAACCCCCGTCCCTTTTTTGCCATCCCAATGTCCCGTTTTTGTCTCAAGGAAATATGGTCAGCCTAATCATATATATATATATATATATATATATATATATTAAAAACGGTAATATATATATATAAAGTAAACGTTGAGTTTACACCCTATATTATTAGGCTCTTGGCTTAACCACCCAAACCACGTGGTTAATGACGTCACATCGCTTGGCCAATGGGAGGCTGGAAGCGAGCGGTGCCAGAACTAAGGTTGTCAATAAAGCCGAGGTCATTGAACTTTGAGAGAATAAGACACGAGCCGAATTCTTTGCAACAAACACTAATTTACGAGTTTAGGATTCGTCCACTTTTATGGTAGAAGCGTTCTTCTTTTCTTGCTTTTACTCTTATTATTCTTCTACTTATTCTTCTTATTCTTATTCTTCTTTTTATTTCATGAGATTTTGTGCAGATTCAACTTTATTTTCATGGGAGCTTCCACCGAATTCGTCTACCTTGAAGCCTGTGGATATATAGACGTACACGCATGCCCAAACATTTACACAACACACACATGCACACAAACATTATATATATACATATATATATATACTGTGTGTGTGTGTGTGTGTGTGTATATGAAGCGACTGCAGTTGATTTGTGTTCACAGATATCGATCGAAAGCAGTACCACAGTGGAATTTCCAACCTTTTGTCGAAAAGAATACCGTTTGCTTGCGCGAACTCACGCCCAATCTTTTAGTACCACAATGTATGGGTACTTTATTTTGTGCAAAACAATTTTTTTTTCTTCTCTCTCTCACACACGCACACACACTGTGTATGTATGTATATATATATATATATATGTAAATAACACTCATGAGCACGCGTGGTTTTTGTACGAAACAAAACTGTCCCTCACCAGGACTCGAACCCGTGACTTTTGAGTAGTAGCCGTGAGCGACACCACCACACTACGTTGGGATAAGCGTTAACACAACTTGTCGTATATTTAAACAACGGAGAAAACACTTAAAACACTTTCGGTTTCAGAAGTATTTTACGTGTTTATCCTGCGTTCGACCCCCTTTGCAGCATCCCGACTCTTTTAGGGTACTTTTCTGATACCCATTCATTTACCAACTAAAAGAGGGATATATATATATATAAATTATATATTATATATATATATAGAGAGAGAGAGAGAGAGAGAGAGAGAGAGAGAGTTTACCGTTTTTTACAAACGACCGCTCAGCCCCTACACTCATTCACTGTACAAGCAGCTCGCAACATCATTGCCAAGTACATAATTGGTTAACATAATAATTTCGAAGTGTTCTAGAAGCAACATATTTTGTTAACATAATCCAAAGAATGATTCAATTCCTAATCATTTCCTTGCTTGTGTCGTTAGTTTGTATTGAAGACACTTTTGACTTATACATCAGGGTGTATAGTTCATCAGGAGCAAGATGCACAGCAAATTTTGGTTTTTTTTTCCCAAAGCAATGCAAATGCGCCCGTTCGAATGTAACTTAATCTGGTTAAAAACAAAATTGTAATTCAACAAACCTAACTACAGTAATTTCAACCTAATTTATTGAACCTAACCGGGCACTACAGTATATGTATATATATTACGAAAAACTAAAATATCCAATTGTAATATATTTCTTCCCCTTACGAGTACTTTCCGATTTTCTTTCACGAATTTACGAATCTTTTTAACCCAAAGTGTCTTCATTTGATAACGACCGACGAACTATAACTGGACTCGAGTTTCATTAAGAACTTTACAGTACCAATCCAAATCCTTCTTAAGATCCTTCGCTAAAGAACACTTTCAGGCACTGACTCTCTTTGACACTCTGCATTCAGCAAATTAAAGTCGGACATTGAGACCGGTCGCACGCAGGATCGTCCTGCGACTCACGACTGACGATTCGGGTCGTGACGACTCGAGTTACATTGATAGAATAGGAGTTCCGCACACTGCAGCGACAGCGACACGATTCCCAGAATCCCAGAATCGTGTCGCGGTCGCTGCGGTGTGTGGGGCTCCCAATCTGTCAATGGAAAATTACACGCGACATGAGTCGTCAGTCGTGAGTCGCAAGACGATCCTGTTGGAGTCTTCTCTCTTCGCGAATCCTTATATGTATCATTAATAATTAGGATGTACAGGGTGTTCAAAAAGTCGCACTACAGTTGGAAAATTTATTTATCTACAATAAATGTATAATAAATAAATTTTACATAAATTATACATTTATTGTAAATAAGTAAATTTTCCAACTGTAGTGCGACTTTTTGAACACCCTGTATATTGAATGGCAATATTAGGGAGAACGACATTTATCGATGTGATATTTTACTCGTAAGTTTTGGGGGATTAGATTAAATTTACGTTAGTATAGATTAGGTTAGGTTAGAATAGGTTAGGTTAGGTTCAGGTTAGGTTAGGTTCAGTTAGGTTAAGTTACGCTATAAAAATCAATGAAATTTCCCTTCGACGAAATGTCTGTTATTGCCTATTTATATGGCACAGGAAGGCGTTGAAGTACCTCTGTATGCAAACCAAGCTTGGTACTACAAGACCTAATTAAGGGTTACTCACCTAATTTCCACTTTTTGTTCAAAATCTGCGATCAGGAATAATTTGATGAAATTTTCTACTTAATATCTCGAGTTATTTCATCAACAATCAACTCTCTCTCTCGCTGAAGAATAGGCGGCAGAGGGTTGTAATTAAAGGGGTTAGTTCGGGTTGGGCCTCGGTCACTAGTGGGGTTCCTCAGGGTTCCGTTTTGGGGCCACTGTTGTTTATCATTTACATAAATGATATCGACGGTGGCATCGTCAGTCGGATCGCCAAATTCGCTGATGACACCAAGCTTGGGGCCAATGTTGGGACGCCCGAAGCGATCGAGGAACTGCGTGCGGACCTACGTAGGATAGGAGAGTGGTCCGAAAAATGGCAAATGCCGTTTAACTTGGGTAAATGCAAGGTGATGCACATTGGCTACGCCAATCCCAAGTCGGACTACTCGATGTTGGGGAGTAATATCGAGGCGACTGATCTGGAAAAGGACTTGGGTGTGCTAATTAGCAGCGACCTTAAGTTTACCAAACAGTGCGTAGAGGTGGAAAAGAAAGCCCAGAAGCTGTTGGGTTATATCAGGAGGCAATTTCAGTTTCGGAACAAGGAGATTGTGCTCTCTCTGTACAATTCCCTGGTTCGGCCGCACCTGGAGTATGCTGTGCAGTTCTGGTCACCCACCCTCAGGAAAGATATTGAGAGGCTGGAGCGAGTGCAGGCGAGGGCCACAAAGTTAATCCCTTCCGTTAGGCAAATGGGCTACAATCGACGCTTACGCGTCCTGGACTTGTTTTCGCTGGAAACTCGGAGGCTGCGCGGTCAACTCATCGAGGTTTTCAAGCTCTTACGCGGGTTCAACGATGTCGATTTTAGAAACATGTTTAGTTTAAATGATAACCCAACTCGCAACAATGGTTGGAAGTTGGATTTGAAACGGTTTAGGACTAGTGTGTGTGGGAATTACTTTACGTATAAGATCTGTGACACGTGGAACAGTTTACCTTCAGAAGTTGTGAACAGTTCCTCTGTGGATCATTTCAAGGAAAGGTTAGACCAAATCTTGCACACTATTTGAGTGTGTAGAAAATTTTTCCTGGCACCCGTTGCCATTGGTACCTCCTCGGTGCTACCTCGACTTATGAGCACAAGACAAATGAGCGCTGACAAATGAGCGCCGACAATTGAGCGCCAAGACAATTAAGCGCAAGACAATAGAGCGCAAAACAATAACCTAACCTAACCCAACCTAACTACATTATTTTTAACATCCTTAATAAATATTGTTTTTTAACATCCTTAATAAATATTGGTTCAAGTTTATTTTGTTTCTTTTATCCAGTTTTTATTTGCTTGCGCTCTTTTCTCTTGCGCTTAATTGTCTTGGCGCTCAATTGTCGGCGCTCATTTGTCGGCGCTCATTTGTCCTGCGCCCAATTGTCGTGTCACGCTCCTCGGTATGGGCCGCAAGGCCTTTTGAGGTACTTCTTTTCATTGTAACTCCTTGTAACTTATAACTCTCTCTCTCTCTCTCTCTCTCTCTCTCTCTCTCTCTATTCCTTGTCACACTTTTCTAACTTGCTCGTATTTTAGCAAAATAATATTAAAAAATATTTCTAATTAATAAAATCTTACTACTTCGATAATGTTAAAAAGAATTTTTAGAAAATTCTTATAAATTTTTGTGCAACTATTTTAAGTTAAATATTTTGGATCACCTGAAGATCAGGGCCCCCAGCCTTCTCTAGTTAGATTTATAAGGCTAACTAACGAAAATATCACGACCTAACCTAACCAATCGTTAAGTCAACTGTACGCCCTTAACGATTGGTTAGGTTAGGTCATGATATTTTCGTTAGTTAGCCTTATAAAGCTAACTAAAGAAGGCTGGGGGGGGCCCTGATTTTCAGGTGATCCAATATTTTATTTAATTGTATCTATCTTATATTTCTATTTAGCCTTTGGATTGAAGAAGGGTATAAGCGCTCTCGAAACGAATGTTAACCTTTAATTTAAAACCTAAAGTAAAAATCCAATTTAACAATTATTTATTTTATGTTAAAATTAATTTAATAACAAAAACTAAAATTGTAAAAATTGTATTTAGTTTACAAATAAAAAGTTATTCAAATCAATTTTCTGGGAGGATGAACATCTGGGTAAGCTGCGTGCCAGCTTTTCCCGGAAATCGAACCCGGAGGCAGGTGGATTTATAGTCAGCGATGCTGTCCACTGCACCACCCAGGCGAATACATATACGATACATTGCGGTCTCTACAGCTTATACATATACGATACATTGCGGTCTCTACAGCTTCTTATTACGAAATTTATGTACGATGTTATATTGTATTATAAAATATTTAATTTATAATTACCTCTTATTAAAGGCAAAAGGTAAGATAGGTTTGATAATTATGATAATTAAAACCCACTCTAATAGACAGAGTTTATTTCCACAACAGTGGATAGGTTATTAATTAGGTAATTTTGTGCATGACAGTTTAAAAGTTCATTGAATATCCCGCAATATAAACAATGTTCATAGTATATTTGGATAATTAAGACGGAATAATAAGTTAAATACTCCATTAAAGCTAAGGAAAAATATGTCTGAAAAATGTTGATGTGCAACGACATAAGATAATAGTAACATCGCCCGTAAAGGTGAATGGCCTTATGCCAAGTTCAATGAATACATAGTACCAACACTTCCAAGTACTTTATTCTTTAGAATTCATGCACACTGGCACTGAGCTTCTCTCTCTCTCTCTCTCTCTCTCTCTCTCTCTCTCTGTGTGTGTGTGTGTGTGTGTGTGTGTGTGTGTGTGTGCACGCGCAAAAGCGGCAAAATGTAATTTTTATTAGTGCAAGAACTTTTTCTTTCAGTGAAACTTCCCAAAACGAATTCGCTGCACTCATAGAGATTCAGTATTACAAGGGGTCAGTAATGGGTCGTGTAACTGGAAGAAACGCCGCCTTTACTGATCCTACGAAGCCCATATTCTCTTTATGTATTATGTACTCTATACACATGAACCATAAGGTCAGAGCGCATAACTTCATCAGGAGCAATGTGAGCCTCTGGCTAATTTTTACTGTACCTTTTTATATATAAAATGTGGACCTTTTCCATTCTATGGGCACCATTGAAATGAGAGGAATCAATATTTTAAACTTATATATATATATATATATATATATATATATATCGAAACCTACAGTAAATATTGAATGCCCGGTTATGTCAACTGTACGTCCTTGACGACTTCTTCTTCCGCAGCTTATTATCCCATCTTTACCTGGGGTCGCTGTTTTTGGTTCGTCTTCTCCACTCTCCTCTGTCGTATACCGCGTCCCCTCCAGTCCTTCTCCCTGATGTCCGCCACCACACAGTCCCTCCATCTCGTCTTCGGTCTTTCTCTTCTTCTCCGCCCGGCAACTCCATCTCCAGCACTCTGCGCCCCACATACTCCTCTCTCTTCCCTGACGTGTCCATACCACCTCAGCTGACCTCCTGCACCTTCTTAGATGCTTCCGCCACCTTCACTGTTCCTCTTATATGCTCATTTCTGACCCTATCCTCCTCGTCACTCCACACATCCATCTCAACATCTTCATTCAGCCACATCGATTTTCTTTCATTGCTCTTCTTCATTGGCACAGTCTCCATTCCATACAACATTGCCGGCCTCACCACTGTTTTGAATACCTTTCCCTTCAGTTTCACTGGGACCCTCTAATCACAGAGCACCCATGATACGTCTCTCCAGTTCTTCCATCCCGACTGTATTCTACAGTTTATCTCTCTCTCTGCTCCCCCCGCTGCATCCACTGTTGACCCCAAGTATTTAAAATACTCCACCGTCTTAACACGCTCTCCACTCAATGTCACTTCCCCTCCTCGGTCCTGCTGCACATCACATCTCATATATTCGGTCTTCTTTCGGCTAATTCTCATCCCCCTACTTTCCAACGCCTCTCTCCAATTTCCAACTGCTGCTCCACCTCCTCTTTCGCTCCCCACTCACACAACATCGTCTGCTACACCATGCACCACGGCGCCTCCCCTCTAATCCTATCCGTCAACACATCGAATACACATTGAAAAGGAAGGGGCTCAAAGCTGATCCTTGGTGCAGACCAACTTCCACCCAAAGCTCTCTGACACACCCACGCTACTCCTCACCTTAGTTGTTACTCCCCTGTACATCCCCTTGATCAGTTTAACATACTTCTCCGGTAGCATCTTTCCCTTAAGCATCTCCAAACTTCCTGCCGTGGTATCCTATCATATGCCTTCTCCAAGTCAATAAAAACCATGTGCAACGCCTTCTGCCCCTCTCTGTACCTCTCTGCCAACTGTTTCAATGCAAAAACTGCATCTGTCGTTCTCCTTCCCGGCATAAATCCAAACTGTTCCACCGACACTTCCGCTTCGTCTCTCAACCTACTCTCCACTATTCGCTCCCATATCTTCATTGTATGTGATATTAGCTTGATCCCCCTATAATTCGTGCAATCTTGTACATCTCCCTTCTCTTTGAATATAGGCACTATGATGCTGGTCCGCCACTCATCCGGAATCACCTCCTGGTCAAACAACTTCTGCATTAGATCCCACACCAGATCCATCCCCTCATCTCCCAGTGCCTTCCATGCCTCGGCTGGTATCTCGACTGGGCCAGTCGCTTTGTTATTTTTCATCCTATTCAGAGCACGACTCACTTCCATCCTCCCCACTTGTTCTGTCCTTGACGACTGGTTAGGTTAAATCGTGATATTTTCTTAAAACTAACGAAAATATCACGACTTAACCTAACCAATCGTCAAGGCGTACAATTAACCTAACCGGGCATTCAATTAATCTAATCAGGCATTCAGTTGACCTAACCGGGCATTCAATTAACCTAACCGGGCATTCAGTTGACCTGCCCTGGCATTCAATTAACCTAACCGGGCATTCAGTTGACCTGCCCGGGCATTCAATTAACCTAACCGGGCATTTAGTTGACCTGCCCGTGCATTCAATTATATGTAACCTAACCGGGCATATATATATGCCCGGTATATCGAAACCTATGGTAAAATTATTGAATGCCAGGTTAGGTCAACTGTATGCCCTTGACGATTGGTTAGATTAAGTCGTAATATTTTCGTTAAAACTAACGAAAATATCACGACTTAACCTAACCAATCGTCAAGGGCGTACAATTAACCTAACCGGACATTCAATTAACCTACCCGGGCATTCAGTTGACCTAATCGGGCATTCAGTTAACCTAACCGGGCATATATATATATAATAAAAGGACGTGTGTGTGTGTGTGTGTGTGTGTGTGTGTGTGTTCCAGCCATAGGTCCAAAATGAAAGCAGTTACAAACATGAAACTTCACACCTGGGTGTTGAATGCCCGGTTAGGTTAATTGAATGCCAGGTTAGGTCAACTGTACGCCCATGACGCTAACGAAAATATCACGACTTAACCTAACCAATCGTCACGGGCGTACAATTAACCTAACTGGACATTCAATTAACCAATTACTGGGCCCAAAGGCCCTAGCACCACAATAAAACTACAGAAAAGAATGCAGCCGTGAAAAACTTGAGCTTCACATTGTGTCAATATTTGTGATTATTAAGATTTTCATGACTATAGCTTTACTGACCAAATAATTGAACCCCCAATTACTGTCAGTTCAATTACACTGTGTAACACTCATTCTGTTTATATAGAATTTGTTATGTTTTTATATGCATTTGTGGGCGCTGAGTCCAAATCTGGCCTTAGTTTGTGTGTATCATCAATGGTTTCAGAGATAATCCATTTTTCATGTTTTACCAGTATAACGTTATTATGGGCGCAACAATATCAGAATAATCAGGAATTGTTGAGAACAATCCGGATGTTCGTTGACAGTTTCTTGCTCTAGAAATTGCCCGAAACTTCCACTGTGCTATATAAAGAAGAGCGCAGAATCTGAGAAGTCAGTAAGTGTGAGCACACAAAGAAAGCAGGTTGTTTGTCTGATGGTTACCAGCACTGAGGTACTGTGTTTCTGTGCTTCTCTGTGCTGACGATTTGAATGTTATCGATCCTTTTTTATTGCGAACATTATTTCAGTGTTGTGAATACATCTTTTTTCTGGAATCTGTAATCTGTTGCAGATTTAATAAATCTTCTCTCTATATCTGCAGGTTATGATTAATGTAGTAGTTTGGTAAAGAGAATGGCAACTAGAGCTTGTAAACACTCGCCGGATATATTCTGCTACGTTTGTGGGTATTACATAGGCCCCAAGAAAGTATCGTACAAGATTGTGAAAGGCACCAAGTTCTGGATCGCGTATCGGCTCTATTTTGGTATGCCTATGGGTGACCAAGATAAGCCCTGGGCACCCCATGTAATCCGTGGAAGCTGCCGCTCCACACTTGAAGGGTGGCTGCGGGGAGTACGCAAGGCAATGCCCTTTGTGGTACAGAATATGGAGAGAACCAAAGAGCCACCACGACGATTGCTACTACTGCATGGTAGATGTTTCTAAATACAGGAAAGTTAAAGGAAGGCAGACTCTTCAGTATCCAAGCATAGCGTCGTCCATAGCTCCTGTACCACATGGCGAAGGTCTTCCAATACCACGTCCACCAGAACAGGTATCTATCCATTACTTTACCTTCTGTATTTACAGACTGTGGGTCATTATGTGTCGATTTTTCTTAGTGCTGATGCTCTTCTACATATATAGCTATGCCTATATTTTGCTTCTTTGCAGGTTGAAAATGAGGATGAGGCTAGCTCATCTGAGATGTCGGCTGGTGAGGACAGTCATGATGAAGAATATACAGTAACTTTCAGTACAAACCCTCACTTTCCAAATCAGAGGGAATTGGACGACTTAATTAGAGATTTGGGTCTGACGAAATCAGGGTCTGAGCTTCTGACCTCCAGACTCAAAGAGTGGAATTTGCTTGGAGAAGACTGCACGAGCACTGTATACCGAAAGCGGCATGAAGAGTTTGCAAGGTTTTACGATGTCAATGTCTCTCTCTGTTATTGCAGCGAGGTTAATGGTCTCTTCACAGCTATTGGGTTTACACATATACCCTCAGAGTGGCGCCTGTTTATTGACAGTTCAACTCGGAGTTTAAAAGCTGTTCTACTTCACAATGGGAACAAATATCCATCTATACCAGTTGCACATTCTGTTCAAATGAAAGAGGACTATGAAAATGTCAAACAACTGCTCACTCAAATCAGGTATGAACAATATAACTGGGACGTGTGTGGTGATTTCAAAATGATTGGTTTCCTGTTAGGTTTACAAGGAGGGTTTACTAAATATTCATGTTTTCTTTGCCTGTGGGATAGCAGGGCTTCAACTGAGCACTATAAAACAGTTCAGTGGCCTCCACGTGAAGGACTGCAACCAGGAAAGTACAATGTACTCAGGGAACCTCTTGTGAAGCCTGACATAGTTCTGCTACCACCTCTCCATATTAAGTTGGGTCTAATTAAGCAGTTTGTAACTGCGTTAGATTTTGGAGGGAAAGTTTTCCAACAGATTCGGGTCATGTTCCCTAAACTCTCTGAGGCCAAAGTCAAGGCTGGCATCTTTGTAGGACCACGAGTCAAGACGCTGTTGAATTCAAAGAACCTTGAAGCGAAGATGACTCCGATCGAAAAAGAGGCTTGGTGTGCTTTCCGTGATGTGGTTCGTGGGTTTTTAGGCAACCATAAAGCACCAAACTATAAGGAGTTAGTGTCAAACTTGATTAAGTGCTATGGCAAAATGGGGTGCCGTATGTCTTTAAAATTACACTATCTGCATTCACATCTAGACTTTTTTCGTGATAACCTGGGCGATGTGAGTGAAGAACATGGCGAAAGATTCCATCAAGATATTCAAGCGATGGAGAAAAGGTACCAGGGCCATTGGGATGCTTCCATGATGGGAGACTACGTATGGTCGCTGATCAGAAAGGATAAGAATGTTCATACGCGGAAGTCGCGTTCTTCAGTGCATTTTTAAGGAACGCACACTGCATAACGAGGCTTGTTATTCTCTTATCGGTTCTCCTCATGATATATATTATATCCTTTGCATCATTTTGGGTTTGTCAAATAATTTTGGCTCAATAAACATTAATTTCCAATAGTGTTTCTATTTTCAGAAAATATTTATGTTAGCCTTCTTTATATACTTTGCCATATGAAAAGTGTGATAATCTATATTTTTGAAACGGTTGATGATAGAGCAAAACCAATATCATTTTTGGAATCAGCGCCCCGAAATCAATGCTCACATCAATGTTGAAATGTGTAATTCCATCAAGTCCATAAAATATGTCTGCAAGTATGTCAACAAGGGAACTGATATGGCTGTGTTTAGCCTTCAGAAGGATGTATCCAAGAATGATGAGGTTCAACAATATGAATTAGGCCAATATATCAGAGGTAATGAGGCCATCTGGAGAATTCTGAGCTTTCCAATTCATGAAAGACATCCTACAGGGTTCATCTCAGTGTACATCTTGAGAATGGCCACAGAGTTTACTTCACTGAAGAAAATGCACTTCATTGTGCCCAAGCTACACAAGACACGACTCTCATAGGACTTTTTAACCTTTGCAGGGAAAATGAATATGCTAAGACTCTGCTCTACCACCAAGTACCCAAGTATTTCATATGGAATAGTGGAAGCAAGAAGTGGGCCCGTCGAAAAGTAGGATATAATGGGCCAGAGCATCCTAATGTCAAGGCCAGTGATGCATTAGCCCGTGTTTACACTTTGCATCCTGGCAATTCAGAATGTTTTATCTTGCGTCTACTTCTACATGAAGTCAAGGGGCCAACATCGTTCGAGGAACTGCGAACAGTGGACGGCAGAGTCTGTGAGACTTACAAACAAGCTTGTCAATTGAGAAGACTCCTTGAAGATGATGCCCATTGGAGTAACACCCTGAATGAAGCAGCTGCTACACAGTCACCACTGATGATGCGGAATCATTTTGCCATTATGCTCCACATGTGTGCCATATATCTAATCTTCGGGAATGTTGAAACAACAACAAGGAGAACCTTGCTAAGGACATTTTGAACCGGACACAAATGCAAAACCAAAACCTAAATGTAGATTTCTGTGATGACATTTTCAATCGAGCTCTTATAATTTGAGGACAAACTGAGAGATTTAGGTGGCTCTGATCTCAAAAGTTTCGGTCTCCCAGAGCCACAGCGAGTTAATATCAATGCGTTATCAACTGATATCCTCAGAGAAACAAATTACAACACTGACCAAATTGCTGAATACATACAGGAAAATGAACAAAGTCTGGTTCCAGACCAGAGACAAGCCTCGGACAGATTCACTGAAGATATTTTCAGTGGAAGTGGCAGCATCTTTTTTCTAGATGCTCCAGGTGGAACAGGAAAAACTTTTCTCATCAATCTCCTTTTAGATAAAATTAGACACAGAAACATGATTGCCCTAGCAGTGGCATCGTCAGGTATTGCTGCTACACTTTTAACAGGAAGGACTCCTCACTCAGTATTCAAGTTGCCTTTGAATTTGGCACGTGCAGAGGCACCAACCTGCAACAGTGGAAGGGGAAGTGGCAAAGCAAGGGTTCTGCAGGAGTGTAAGCTCATTGTCTGGGATGAATGCACCATGTCTCATAAAGCTGCGCTTGAAGCTGTGGACCGGACCCTGAAAGATCTTCGACGTACTGACAAACTAATGGGAGGTGTCACTATGGTCTTGGCTGGTGACTTTCGCCAAACACTCCCAGTCATTCCACGTGGAACCAAAGCAGATGAACTGCAAGCGTGCATCAAGGCTTCATATATCTGGGACAACATTCACCAACTCACTCTAGCAACCAACATGTGAGTGCATTTGACAGGTAATGCTTCTGCTGGAAATTTTGCAGGAAGGATACTTCAGCTGGGAAAGGAAATGGCAAAATGGTTTCTGAGAACATGCATGGAATGGTATCAGTCGAAAACATTGGTCAAGCAGTCACAAAACTTCAAGCAAAGATTCAGTTTTCCCAAATGTTATTTCTCATTTCCGGAATCAAAGTGGCTTTCTGAAAGGGCCATCCTTGCACCAAAGAATGATGCAGTTGATGCCATAAACAGAGGGCTACTCCTACAGCTACCTGATGAGATGCACCAATACAAGTGAGTTGACACTGTTCCAGACACCAACGATGCTGTCAAATATCCACAAGAATTTCTCAATTCTCTGGAGCCACCAGGTGTGCCACCACACAATATACAGCTCAAGATTGGTGCAGCTATCATTCTTCTCAGGAATATGGACCCACTAACACTTTGTAATGGAACGCGGTTAGCTGTAAAGAAGCTGTGGGCGCGTGTCATTGAGGCCACAATAATGACTGGACATGTAGCTTGAAAGGATGTCTTCATTCCACGAATTCCACTCATTCCATCGGACTTGCCATTTCAATTCAAACGCCTCCAGTTCCCAGTTCGACTAAGTTTTGCCATGAGCATCACCCAAGCTCAGGACCAGTCTCTTAAGGTAGTTAGCCTCAACCTCCAGAAACCATGTTTTTCTCATGGCCAGCTTTATGTTGGGTGCTCAAGAGTTGGTGACAGTAAAAATCTTTTCATTTTGGGTGCTGATGGGAAAACAGTCAACATAGTCTATCCCGAAGCATTACAGCGATAATGTGTCATTGATTATATTGTATAAATCTTTGATTTAATGTATTTTTCCCAAATATTTACAGTAATAATTGTCTTGTTCTCGATTTTTCATTTCATGCAACTTTCATTAACATCTAAAAAATCACTACTTGGTGCTAATTCACTAAATATCAATTATCTTTGCACTTTATTTATACTTTTGAACCATTTGTTGAAAAATAAAGATAACCTTCAAGACTGCTTTACTTAATCTATCTTTACTTTATAGTTTGTTTTCAATTTATAGTTACCATTTTTTTTAGACTAAATTTAATTCTGATCAAAGACACAGTCAACGTAATTTCATATATACTGAACCTGAGCGAAGCTGGATAATTCTGCTAATATATATACAGTATATAGCGTTTAACTTCCACCCGGGGAACGCAGCGTCCTCCGCTTGTGGATACTCAGGCTCAAACCTTTCAAGCATATATAACTTATATATACTGTATAATTTGATACTTGTTTCACTGTGATATTGACGTTGACGTCACCACATGACGTCATACCAATAGCAATTAGGCTTCTTTTACCAAATTTTTCTTTGAAGTAAATTAAGGATCACCTGAAGATCAGGGCCCCCAGCCTTCTTTAGTTAGCTTTATAAGGCTAACTAACGAAAACATCACGACCTAACCTAACCAATCGTCAAGAGCGTACAGTTAACTTAACGATTGGTTAGGTTAGGTCGTGATATTTTCGTTAGTTAACCTTATAAACAGGGCCGTTTCCTGGCATAAGCAGACTAAGCGGCCGCTTAGGGGCCCCGCTGCTACTAGGGGGCCCCTAGACAGGCTCCCAGCTCATATTATTATCATCATTATTATCATGATTATTATTATTTAGCAGATTAGTTGTGGTTAACTGGATATGACTTCGTGCATCTTGGAAAATGAAATGACATTATCCATCAGGAGCTGAAAAACGGAAAAAGAAGAAAATAGAGGAGGAGAAGCTTTCCAGTAGCACAGGTGAGATGTGCCACTTGTATATTCTTATGATTACAGTTCAGGCAACTAGGTTAGGTAGACCATCAAGCTAGGCAAGTGCTCAGGAATCGTGTAGAGTAAGCTAGTCTCAGTAATATTTATATTTCGAAATGTGAAATTTAATGGATCACATCACCTAAAATTCTGTTCACACAGATCAATTATCAAACAAGATAAGAAAGAGTATTTTAGCAAAATCTAACAGAATATGTAATGTTATGTTCTTCTCAGGAGCACTACTGAAATATTTGGAAAAACCATCCTCAGCAAAGCCTGATGAGCATCATGAGCCAACAGCAGGACCATCCTCTATGCAACCTCAAACACCAGTAGAAGTAGAGCCTGATGAACCAACAAGTGGCCCATCTTTTGTTCAGCTTCAAACACCACACACAGGCATTTCTACTGAGCAACAAGAACCTAGATCTGCTCCACCGCTTGATCCGTATGACTGGCTAGTTGTCCTGTCAGATGCCTTGAAGACAGATCTGGTGTCTCGAGAACCATTTCAAATCAGTCCAGATTTCACATTCCCTAAAAGAGAGGACGGTAGAAGCTTTCATCATCATTACATGTACAGAACATTAATTAATGGGGAAAAAATAAAGCGAAGCTGGCTGATGTACTCTAGAAGGAATGATGCTCTTTATTGCTTCTGCTGCAAGGTGTTTTCAAGGAAGTCGTACAAACTAATTACGGATGGACTTTCAGACTGGATAAACGTTGGTTCGCTTCTGAAAGGCCATGAAAATAGTTCAGAACATGCAGATAACATGGCAACATGGAAGGATCTGGAACTGCGGCTAAAAACTGGGAGGACCATTGACCAAACTGAAATGTCATTAATGGAGGTAGAGCGAAGACGCTGGCGAGATGTTCTCACACGTTTTGTAAGTATAATCCAATCACTGGCAGAGAGAAACTTTGCTTTCAGGGGGTCTTCCTCTACATTGTACAATCGAGACAATGGCAACTTCTTGAAGGAGGTTGAGCTGCTTGCCAAATTTGATCCAGTGATGAACCAACACATCAGCAGAATCGAAAGTGGCCAACATAGTCATTTAAGTTACCTAGGAAACATCATTCAAAATGACCTCATTGGGTCCATTAGTGTGAAGATCTTGGATGCCATTGTTGCAGAAATAAAACAAGCTAAATATTACTCACTCATTTTAGACTGCACTCCAGACATAAACCACCAAGAACAGATGTCGATTATTATCAGAACTGTTAAAGTGGGTGAAGTACCAGAACTGAAAGAATACTTCTTGGTCTTTCTTGAGGCTTCAGAAAGTACAGGCCTGGGTTTATCAGTTCTGATTTTGAAGAGACTAGATGAACTGAATATTCACTTTGATGACTGCAGAGGACAGTCATATGACAATGGAGCGAACATGAAGGGCAAGAACAAAGGTGTTCAGGCAAGGTTATTAGAGAAGAACTGTCGTGCACTCTTTGTTCCATGTGGGGCTCACACTCTGAATCTTGTAGTGGCTGATGCAGCTAAAGCTTCCACAGATGCCATCAGCTTCTTTGGCAACGTACAAAAATTGTACAACCTTTTTGCAGCAGCTACACAGAGATGGACAATCCTAAAGAAGCACGTGAACATAACACTCAAGTTTTGGAGTGAAACCAGGTGGGAGAGCCGGCTTAAGAGCATTGAGGCTGTGCGATATCAGAGCCACAACATCAGAGAGGCCCTGTTGGAAGTCAGAAACATGCCACAGATGCCATAGCCAGGACTGAAGTACAAGCACTTGCAGAGGAGGTAGGGTCTTATCGCTTTCAGATTTGCACAGTAGTATGGTATGACATTCTTCATGCAGTTAACCATGTGAGCAAACTTCTGCAGTCTCCTACAATGCAGTTTGATGTGGCAGTCAACCTCCTCACAAAAACAAAAGACTCACTCACCAGCTACAGAAACACAGGTTTTGTTGCAGCACAAGTCGTAGCTAGGGACATATGTGAGGAAATGAATGTGGAGGCTGTGCTGAAGGAGAAGAGGCTCAGCTCCACAAAAAAAGCACTTTGCTTACGAAGCTCCTGACGAACCATTTACAGAAGCCTTAACCCTTTACTGCCTAAGTATTTTGTAGGGTTAAGTTATGAATGCGTGTATTCGAAAGGTTACAAATTTGTCCTTTTGGGCAGTAAAGGGTTTAAAGAGGCTGGAAGTCAAATTTTTCAATGTGGTGGTGGATTGTGTCATCGGGTCAATAAATGAGAGATTCAAAACATTAGATGATGTGAGAGACATATTTGGGGTTCTCCTAAACTTCACCACAATGAACAAGGAAGACTTGTCCTGCAAGTGTGAAAAGTTCTCTAAGATACTGAGCTCTGGAGCTGACTCTGACATTGATGGAAGAGAACTGGCCCTCGAAATTAAGAACTTGCCGACTTTACCTTCACACAACATGACTGCATTGGAGCTTCTCTCCTCTATTCATCAGAAACAACTGGAGGAACTATACCCCAATCTCTGGGTTGCACTAAGAATTGCCTGCACTCTACCTGTGACAGTAGCGTCAGCCGAGAGGAGCTTCTCTAAGATGAAGCTAATCAAGAAGTCAAGAACTACCTCAGATCATCAATGGGGCAGGATCGCCCCAGTGGCCTTGGCATCATAAGCATCAACCAGGACGTTGGCAGGGAGATTTCCTATGATGATGTTATTGATGATTTCGCCCAGAAAAAATCTAGGAGGCAAAAATTTTGAAGATACAAACTATTCTGTATAACTGTTAGCTATTACACGATTGTATCGTAGAGTTAGTAATTGTTTGGTAGTTGATAATTGCATTATTTTTTTATACATAGTTCCGTGTCATTTATTCTAAATAATGTATAAGCTAATTTTCAGGAATTTCATGAAGAGTATTTTTTCTGTTTGTCTTCTGAAAGTAAATATTTGTTGTTTTGGACATAAATGTTTCATTAAAATTGTTTCATAATTGTTTTTTTATTAACACAGCCATTTTTTGTATGTGTGTGCTGAGGTGATGTAGTAAGGCGTGAGTTGGTGGATGGAGGGGTGGGGCCTCAAATAGGTATACTGCTTAGGGCCCCCTAATGGCTATAAACGGCCCTGCTTATAAGGCTAACTAAAAAAGGCTGGGGGCCCTGATCTTCAGGTGATTCTAAATTAACTTTTAAATGTTAAGTAACTTGGACAATTATTTTCCACCCAACCTACCTTGTAAAGTATATAATATGCATATTATTGAAAACAAGATTAAGTTTAAAAAAAAGAGATTTGGCAATTCAGCGCAGCATTTTGGACGCAGATGCGACAGATTTTATATAAAATGAACACTTTCCACATGTTGTGTATTAAATTTCCTAAAATTTACTATACTATGCAAAAATAGAATATATAGAAATACCCAACTGCCACTATGATATGCAAATATTGCTTTTAAATGTTTAGTAATTCAAGATAACATATATTTGGCACAGCAGCAAGTGGTCAGGCAGTTATGAATTTGCCTGACTTCGAACATTAAAAACTTAGTTATTCTGTGGATACAAAGTAATAAATCAATTAAAATACTAATTAACTTTACGTATAGTGAATATCCAAATGACTTTATAACATTATAAATAAATCATAAGATTTACATCATAACACGTTTCAAAGAGAGACGTCAGACTTAAAATTGTTTGCCTGACAAGACGTGGAATTGTGCATTTTTATGCGAATTGTAAGGCTTTGTTATTTGAGAAGATACATAATAATACAGTAATAATTAACTTTATGTACAGTCACAGTGTATATATAAATAGCTGTATAACCTTATTTATAAATCCTAACATGGTCATTATAACATGTTTTATAAAGTAAAGATATCTGACTCAAAATTTTTAGCCACATATCTTCCCTCTCTTGCCACGTCTCTCTCCCCACCCTCACTGGGAAAATGGGGTTTAGATGATAGATGGATGGATGGAAATTGTTAGCCTGCCAACTTGACAAGAAATGGGATTGCATATTGTTAGTTTTTTATGTTAGTTTTTTAAGTCCCTAGCAGAAGAAATAACAGGTCAGGCTGAACCTGACCTGCTTGACCCCCTCCGATATACAGGGTGTTTCAAGAGGAAAGGTCAATACTTCGGGAGGTGATAGTATCGGTCATTGTGAGAAAAAAAAGTTCATATGAACATGTGTCTAATTCTGAATGGTTACGGAGATAGAGCTGTTTGAATCTACAAATGCAAAAGCATTGTTAATGGTAATCAAGAAAGAGAAACCAATTACTGTTTCTAACATTTAAAGTTTAAACATTGACATTTTGAATGGTATCAGATACAGAAATGACAAATTTGTTACAGTTTACAATACGTTTTCGAAAATTCCACCGTCAACCTCAATGCACTTTGCAATTCGTGTGCGAAGATCGAGTGTTGTTCGTGTGAGTTGATCTTGACGTTCCTTTATGCGGGCAGCAGCATCCAAAATGCGCGCGAGCAATTCGTCTCGTGTTCCACCTTTCTTTTGTAAACTTGACTTTTCATCCACCCCCACAAACAATAATCTAACGGAGAGAGGTCTGGAGACCTTGGTGGCCATTGAATGGGACCACCGCGGCCAATCCATCGACCAGGGAAAGTTTGATTTAGGTATTGCATCACCAGACGGGTAGAATGTGGAGGAGCTCCGTCATGCTGAAAGTACATACCAGCGCGTGTAACCAAAGGAACATCCTCCAATAGTCCTGGCAATTCATTTCGCAGAAATTCTAGGTAACTTTGTCCTGTAAGACGATTCTCTAAAGTAACAGGGTCAATCAGCTGATCATCGATGATACCGCACCACACATTGGCAGAGAAGCGATGTTGAAAATTTGTTTCCACAGTGGCATTTGGATTTTCGTCTGACCACCGATGAGAGTTACGAGTGTTGTTGATACCGTCACGGGTGAAAGTAGCTTCATCGGTGAACAGTATTAATCGAAGCAATCGGCGATTAGCATTTACTCAATGACAAAATTCCAGCCACATGACAGCGTCTCCTGGTTGAAGGTGTTGTACACGCTGTACATGATATGGATGCAAGCCTTCCTCACGTAATATTCGCCATACTCTTGTGTGTGGTACATCGAGACGTGTAGAAATTCTTCGTGAGCTAGTAGTAGGACTACGCTCTACCAACTGAAGAATGTTTTCCACTTCATCCACATCTTGTTAACCTTCACGTTCAGATGAAACATGAGCGCTGGGAAGTGTACCAGTCTCACGCAATGTGTTGAAAACCCTGGTAAACACTCTTCGATCCGGAATTCTGCCGTTCGGAAACCGTCGACGGTATTCTGCAACAGCAGCTGTTGCACTTCCATCGCAAAAACCGTAGACATACACCATATCTGCATATTCGGCATGTGTGAAGGTGTGTGGCATTCTTAACACTGCTTCAAACACCAAACAATGTCACTCACAACAGTCAGCTGTCGATTGGCTTATGTTACATGCTTACATTACAGCTTACATGGTTCAAGGTTATAGAGGAGGGAAGGGGGAGGAAGAACTGCGCGCGCATCAGATTCAAACAGCTCTATCTCCGTAATCATTCAGAATTAGACACATGTTCATATGAACTTTTTTTCTCACAATGACCGATACTATCACCTCCCGAAGTATTGACCTTTCCTCCTGAAACACCTTGTATATATCGTTCTTATTACTAGAATATGTAAAGAACATCAGAGTTCTTGGATCTGTTTTACATTTTAACTGCCAATTCACGCGATTGCGCTTGTTATATAAAAAAGAATTGATTTTGGAAAACGATTCGTTATACCTTTTTAGACATCATCCACAACGCATATTATCACAAATAGAGAATTGATGAAGCGTAAAAGAAAATACTTCTTGTCAAGTTTTTCATTTTCTTTGTTTTACGCACGTGTATTGTCATGGCAATGAATGACTTCCAAGAAATTGTAACTTTGTATAATACAGGATCAAAAGAGCACTGAAAAGCGAAGTCAACAACGTTCCAACATAGACAAAATATTATGACGTCATTAGAAAAGTAAGGATACAAAACAAAATGAACACAAAATGAACAAGTTCAAATGTATTGAGCAAAGTCAGTCCTAAAATAATATAGGTCATCATATTATCAAGCCATTGCAGGATTAAAGAAAAACATTAAAGGAAATTGCTCACAAGGATATATACTATATATATGACGTGACGTCATACCCTGACGAGGTGTACTTCTGAATACATGAAAGGCCATGGAATCATTTTTCTTTTTCCTTGTGGGTTTACATCATTCATTCATTTCACGTGTTTAATTGTGAAATTCATCCCATATATATATATATATATATATATATATATATATATATATATATATGAACATTGCTACATGTTAGAGCGCGTCTTAACGCACGAAAGAAAAAATCAGAATTTATACGCGAGCACGACAAATATCAGGAATATTTGAGAGCTAAAAGCTTCCAACTTTTAGTACTCCTTACACTCCTTGCCAGACTTGGGTTTTTCGCGTCTTCATCGAAGCTATTGCTTCACAAATTTCGCTCGGAAGCTCCTCCAGAAGACATACTTTTTATGGCTGCTACCTGGAGTTACGTGAAAGACTCCAACTCCAACTAATGCCTCGCAATCGAGGAGTCGAAAGGTTTCTCTTAGCAGAGGAGGCATTTTATTGTTCACTTTTCTTATCAAACTTAGGTCAAATCGGGCCAATATTAGTTAATTCAAATACTTCATTTATTCCATAAATGTAGTTAATCGAAACGATATCGAATCAATACAAGCTTCATTAAGAAAAGTTAACTAATAAACTGTTATAATTCTTATTTCCTCATTCCAACTGAGCCTATTTTTCCATCGGGTTCTAACTCCTAATATTAGGCAGTAGGGCTAGACCTAATTCTAGCCTTCGATTCTTTCAATTCGTAATAGTATCGTGGTTAAACACGTGTCTGCTTAGTTAGCTTCTGTGTCAGAATGAGTTATAGTATTTAATCACTTACGGTAGTGGTTTCCAAATTGTGGGGCGCACCCCGCTGGGGGGGGGGGGCGTACTGTTGGATAGGGAGGCGTTTTTTGGTTACCTCCAATAATCTGATTAATAATACAAGTACTGTACATGCCATTTTAGTTAGTTGAAACATTGATAATTCACAGGCCTGCGATGGTTTTGTTGTTCGAAATATTTTATCATTTATATAATAATTTTTGCACGCGGATTCCAAAAATAATATTTATTTTTCGCCACCAGTACAGTTTTTTCACAAAATGTCATATCTCATATTACATATGTAAGTAATTTTCATTAAAATTGACTCAATTAAATTTTAATTAAAAACTACTGCCTAATAATGCTTCCAGATCAGAAGTGACGTCATAGCGTCTTCTAGAACATTCGAGAAACGCACCTCTAGTATATAAGTGATTGACAAGCCACGAGTTGAGTCAGTCTGTCTCGTGCGTGCGAGGTTATAGTTCTTTATTATTCAAAGGTGCGCGGTGACAATATTTCTCTTTTGAAATTTGTTTATTTGTCGCTATGGCAACCAGAGGGTGTGTAAATAGTTC
Source organism: Bathynomus jamesi (assembly GCA_023014485.1). Taxonomy (NCBI): domain Eukaryota; kingdom Metazoa; phylum Arthropoda; class Malacostraca; order Isopoda; family Cirolanidae; genus Bathynomus; species Bathynomus jamesi. Next base: position 30,953 of record JAJOZX010008757.1, read on the forward strand.
AAACATTTTCTGTTATATTTGTGGAAAATTTACTGTGAAAAAAACAAAGGCGAGATATTACAGACTTCGTCAAGAAAACATACTATGCGTACTTCGGGATGAAACTTTGGGATCGAGACAAATCATGGGCTCCACATAAAGTTTGCAGTGTTTGTGTTGAACACAAAGGTAAAAAGGATTCTTTACCTTTTGGGATTCCGATGGTCTGGCGTGAGTCTAGAAATCACAGCAATGACTGCTATTTTTGTTCATGTAACGTGCAAGGCTACAATACTAAAAATAGAAAGGAAATTTCTTATCCAAACTTTCAGTCTGCTATAAGACCTGTTGCTCATGGACCTGGTATACCTGTAACTCAGTGGTGCACAAACTTTTTTGATGTGAGGGCCAAGCGAAGAAAATAACTAAATGTATTAGCCTACTTACTTTCCATCTAAGTCATAAATTGGGTCACTTTTATATTCTAACTTTTTCATTGAATTGGAAAGACCCGTGGGGCCACTGAAAAGACCCGTGGGGGACACATTTGGCCCGCGGGCCAGGGTTTGTGCATCACTGCTGTAACTAATAATAGAGCCGCCGAGAGGGCGGAGAGGCCAGATTAAGTCCCCGGGGCCAGGACCTCTAGGGGTCCCGGAAAGAGGGGGAATAAAATCTAAAAATATTAATAAAGCAATTGATTAAATAACAGAGAGGAAACATAATTAATGAACATACATTTTATAGGGATTATCATAGTCAAACTGAAACGGATAATAAATGCAAAAAACTTCACTTTTTTCAAAATATGATAATAACAACCAACTCTAATAGACAGTGTTTATTTCCACAACAGTTTCGATGCCCACTGGCATCCTGTATCCACCCGAAGAGGATGCCAGTGGGCATCGAAACTGTTGTGGAAATAAACTCTGTCTATTAGAGTGGGTTTTATTATCATATTGAAACAGATAAAATATTATCTGCGGTCCACCAATGCCCAAGACCGACTGACAGATCTGGGAACCATTGTAATTGAAAGCCAGTTAGCCCGTACTTTAAATTTCATCAGAATCATTTACCACTTTGCTAGAGAGAAGGCAAAGAAAGTACACTTCTAATTATGAAAATCTTGCAGTAAACAATTGTCTTGCCTGCATGGGCTACTACATTTGTAAATTGTATGGTAATAGAATTAATATAATTGATTCGAAAAATAAAATGGTCATTTTCTTCTGAGTTATTTATTCATACTGTATGTTTTGAATAGTGACTTGGACATATAATCAGTTTGCTTGTTATGTACACAAAAAACACTCATAATAAAATACTGAGTAAACAGGGGCGCCCATATACCAATCCTTCTCCGGGGCCCGGGGCAGCTCTCGTCGGCCCGGAGACTTAAAAGTTATTTGTATGTTGTTAGGTCAACAACCAGGTTATACGAAGTTTCCATGTTTTTTGTGTGAATGGGATAGCTGAGCAAGAACTCAGCACTGGATAAAAAAAGGAATGGCCACGCGGAGTCAACCTGACACCTGGTTCTAAAAACATTCAACGTGAAACTTTGGTTGACACGAAGAAAGTCCTTTTACCCTCCACTTTACATAAAATTGGGCTTGATGAAGCAATTTGTTAAGGCCTTGGACGAAGATGGAGATTGGTTTAAGTATCTGTGTGGTAAATTTCCAACTCTTTCGGAAGCAAAATTGAAAGAAGGAATTTTCGTTGGTCTCAAGATTAGAAAACTGACTTTGTATGAACACTTTGAAAGAACAATGAATAATCTTGAAAAAAAGCGTGGATTGCTTTTAAGGATGTTATCAGCAAATTTTTGGGGAACAACAAGGACCCAAATTACCAAAACACTGTGAACAACATGCTAAATAAGTTCAAAGAGTTGGGTTGTAATATGAGTTTAAAATTACATTTCTTACATTCACACTTGGATTACTTCCCTGAGAACCTCGGAGCACTCAGCGAAGAACAAGGAGAACGGTTTCACCAAGACATCAAAGAAATGGAGAAGAGCTATCAAGGAAGGTGGGACATCAGCATGATGGCTGATTACTGCTCGATGTTGAAACGGGATACTCCAGAATTATTACATAAAAGAAAAGGAACAGCGTGTACATTCGAGACTAGAAGGCATAGATCTCACAAGAAAACTCAAGAGAAATAAAGATGAATATGTAATTGACGTTAATAGTCTTCTTTCTTTTTAAAGTTGTTTGCATTTGTAATTAGTATAACAAAGCGAAATAGGTATCTAATGTAAATTGAAATAAATAATATTTATTTATATTGCTTTTTCCTTCCAGTTTGCAGAAAATCTTTACGTGATAGAAAAAAATGGACATCTTATTCGAAATCAGCGTAGTTGAATTATACAAAATCAGTTATTAGTAAGAAAACAACTCTTACAAAGTTCTCATTCGCAGGCCTGTGTAATTGATGTGGAGGGGGGGGGGGGGGGGGGGGGGGGGCAACCATAATTTTGGGGAGTTAGGGGGTCGTCGTAACATAAAGTTTGGAAAACACTGACTTACGGTATTGCCCTCTTCTATCTACAATGGGAGAAAGGTAATATAGTGAAGATTTGACTCGTGCGTGAATACAGGGTAGTAGGCAAAACACAAGGCTAAATAATACTTTACCACGACTCTATTAATTCTTATTCGTAATCCGTTCCTTGTTGTTTATTCTTTCATAACTTTTATTCTATTTGCTGAAAGAAAGTCAATTCGCTTTGGATATTTAAGCAATATAAAAACTGTTATTTTCATACATTAGTTATTTTATATTTGAAGTCTTTGCAATGGACAGACGAAATTAGTTTTCTAAAAGACAAAAAGCAGTTCACTCTGAAAATCAAGAGACGACATTTACCTCGAAAGTTTTTTTTAAAATTAATTCTAGTCCTTGCGTTGAGAATAAACTTAGGCCAAGTGCTCAGTCTGACTGCATTCGTAAGTAATCCCGTGCAGTCCTTGCGTTGAGAATAAACTTAGGCCAAGTGCTCAGTCTGACTGCATTCGTAACTAATCCCGTGCAGGATGAATATAGGACTATATCTAAGTTAGACGTAGGTAACTTTTTAGATATAACTGTACATAGCACAGTTACTGATGATACGATAAATGAATTACTTAAAAACCCATGGATGCCGTCTGCCTCATATAATTTTAAAACGGGCGTTCAGGAAACAAAACGAGTTTTTCATCCACATTGGCTATCTGATACTGATTATTCCTCATGGCTTGTTTGTTTACAAATAAACAAAGGAGCACTGCGTCGATACTGTAGATAATTTCGCCCAAAAGTTCGTCGTTGCTTTCAAGGTAGTTTTGTGGCATGTGCCTTCACCAAATTCAAAGATTTCCATAATTGCTATAAAGAGCATATCAAGTCTCAATGACATAAAAAAAGACATAGAAAGTTCAAACAACATTTTAAATAAGAATAACAACAAACTGAGTGTCTATCAGCAAATTATCCTCTTCGCAATAAAATTGAATCTAACCGTAAAAAGCTTTTCCCAGTTGTGTCAACAATTGTCTTCTGTGCAAGTCACGACTTGCCTCCCAAAGGAAAAACGTTTGATTCTGGGGTTTTCAACGATTTTCATTTTCGTGTTCAGCCCTGCAAATCTGTTGCTAAAACATTTTCAACGTGCATCTAAAAACGCTAAGTACACGTCCTGTCAAATTCGGAACGAAATCATACAGGTTTGTGGTCAAGTCAATTACACTTGCATTTTCAGTATTAGCAGATGAAACTGCCGACATTGCAGGTACGGAACAGCTGTCATTAGGAATTCACTTTGTTGACACAAAAAATTAACGAGTCCTGCGTTCGTGAAGAATTCTTAGGCTTTTCTTCCCTTGAAGAATTAAATGTAAAAGCAATTGCTGAAATATTTTTTTTAATTCTAAGAGAGAGGTTGGTCAAGGTTATGACGATTGCGCTACAGTGACAGACAAAGTTGGTGGTGTGAATAAAGGTGTTCGAGATCAGTATCCTAAAGCTTTGCTTCATCATTGAACTTTTCATAATGTAAATCTTGTGAATGATTTAAACGAAGTTCCTGACATTCAAAATTCAATAGACTTACTGTAGTTAAGCAGATAATTAATTTTTTTTGCGAAAGTGTAATTAAACGTAAGCTTATACCGAATATGCCTGTTTTGTGAGACAAGGTGGTTAACAAAGTATAAAAGTGTGCGTATTTTTCCATAAACCATGTTGTTATAATGAAAGCCTTAGAGCAGTGGTTCCCAAACTGGGTGCTGCCATACCCTTCGGTTATAGATGTGTCCAAGGGGTGCCGTGGGTGTCGAAAAAAAGGTTACCCTGAGTGGCGTTGGCAAGGGGCACGGGCGCCGCAGCGAGCAGTAATGCCAGTTTAGCGATAAAACCTCAAAATCTGGAGTTTTTTTTTTTTTTAATTTGAAGCCTTTGGCGTTCTTTAGATTTTTTTCGGTGTATTCCAGTCGAAAGCTAAATTTCTTTTATTTCTCTAAATCAGTGGTATTTAACCTTTTTCGCACCGTTACCCCTTCAGCTAGCCAACGAAACCGTAATTACCCCCACCTCCCCTTTTTAAATGGCAAATATGAGAAAAGCAAAATTAGGAAGGAATAACAAAATTTTAGTGGAACCATAACTCAGCTTTTTTTTGGACAGTGGCGCCAGCTCGTTACCCCCCCCCCCAAAAAGTCGAATTACCCTCAGGTTAAATACCACTGCTCTAAATGAACGATAATTCAGATTGCCTCTATCAGGAGTTATTAGTCTCATACTCTCTTCTCCTTGTTGGAGACAGGATGGCTAACTTTGGTAGGTGTGTAAGAAGCGGGGAGTTGACGTCAAACCTGTTTAAAGTTTGTATGGTACACGTATGGGACATCAGTAAAAGCAGGGCCGCCAAGTATTTGCTAATTGTTGCTAAAGAAGATTCGATTTTTATTTTGTTCACCAACAGTCCCAGAATAAAGAACATCTGTAAGTCTCATCAGTCTCACGAAGTTTTATCAATCTCACTGTCTCACTAAGTAAGACGAATGGAAAAGGCCAACATAGTTTTTATTGATTTCTATGTGTTTACTTCTTTGTGACCAGTGATTTTGAATTTTTTTTTCCAACATTCATTACTCTAAATTTTGTTTTTGGAAGTATAATATTGTTATAATGTTTCAGACCAACAAAGACCCTAAGATCCACTCATGGCTGGTCTACCTAACCGTGTTTGTAATTGTGTGTTTAGCATGTTCTCCGTGTTGGAGGAGGGGACCTACAATTTTATGTGGGTTCCGAACCACAAAAACCTTAATTTTACTACCTTAAACTATACCCAATCTATCAACATATGCGTCTAATCGATTTTTAAACATATTTATAGACGCTACTAATTACTTCTACCGGCAAACTATTCCAGCTATTTACTATTCTACGCGTAAAAAGTTTTTGGCAACTGCTGTCTCGAACCTTCTACTTGTCAACTTACACCCGTTATTCCTAGTTCTATTATATTGTGATATTTCGAGAAAGCTATCTCTATTTACGTTATCGAACCCATTCATAATTTTAGAAACCTGGATTAGATCACCCCTTAGCCTCCTAGTCTCGAGTGTAGTCAATTTTAACTCCTTAGGCCTATCCTCATACGACTTTGACCTAAGCGACGGAATCATCTTAGTTGCTCGTCTTTGAACTCTTTCGATTTATCCATATCTTTGCGCATATGCGGATTCCAAAACTGGATCGCGTACTCCAAATGGGGTCTAACTAATGATTTATAAAGAGGAACAATAATATCGCGCGATTTGTACTCAAAATTCCTAGCTATGAAACCTAGCACTTTGATCGCCTTATTAACCACTGCTGTACTGTGCTTCGTTACTTTTAAATCACCAGTGACTATAACTCCTAAATCTTTTCCCTGATCTACGCTTACCAACTCTTTCTCTGACATACTATACGCAAAACTACCATTACGCGGACCTATATGTAAAATTTTGCACTTATCGACGTTAAATCTCATTCGCCATGTGACCGATCAATCAACGACTTTATTCAGATCTTCCTGGATTTTACCTCTACGGCAACAACAAGAAATTAGCATTTCATGTTTCACTGTTTAATTAAAATAAATTTGAATTGTTAGCAATCATATCCATTCAAATCCCTTCTCAGTGAAAATATTCCGTTTGATAGAGCGATCGATTCGCATTGCTTTTCTATTATACTCTGCTTCGTCCATATCCGTATTCATTATTCGACTCAAAATTATTGCCAAATACAACGCAATGCTGGAGCCCGTATCTAATATTTTGTAGGAAGTCACAATAGAATTGCATCCAGTTCACAAGCACGTACAAGAACTTTACACATCATTTAATAATCACAGGTTGGATGCAACTTCTCAGTTCAAAGAAACCAAGACGCTGCAAGCGAAACTGCTTCACAATTAGGAGCAGAAATAACAATTCCACGTCGAGCTTCTCGACAAGCTTATAAACCAAACTATCCAGTTCAGACCACAGAAGAATATTATCGCCTCGCAATTTTCATTTCTTACTTGGACTCATTAATTGCCTCTCTGACGCAAAGGTTTTCAGAACAAAGTGGAACTAGTTTTGCTCTACTGCAGTTACATCCACAGAATATGAAAAAGACGAGTCCCACTGATTTCGGCAAATTGTTGGACTATGTTTACAATTTTTATGAAATAGATAATTTCAAAGAAGCTAAATTATGTTACGAAATATACCTCGTAACCTTGTAGCAGTTCCGTGCGTTGGTCTCTCTTCACACGAAGGTCAAGCTGGTGGTCCCGCCTCTAGGCCTGGCTTGGTGGAGGAGTGAGTTGCTCTCTTGCGCTCTCCATCGCACATAGCCAGGTACACCCGGCTCATCTGGTACCGTCCTGAGCGAGGCATACTGGCAAATAAAGTAAGCAAGCGATGAAATTCAAATTGTTTTCATTGATTTGATGCAGCATTCTGAGCAATTCTTCCCAGCTGTAGCCAAAGCTGTAGAGAAAGGTTGATTGATTGATTGATTGAGATAATACATCTGGCGTCGCAACATCGAGGGCATTGACGCCGTGTAGAGGTAGAACTAGCTCTGCCAGCGACTACCATGAGCAAAGACAGACTGGATGAGCTCTGTGTGATGAACGTTCATAAAGATAAAGTCACAAAAAACAAACATTTGCAATTTTTATTTAACGAACATTGAACAAGAATGCGTATCAATATCCGCATTGGACAAACTTAATACCTTATGGGTTAAATGGGGATACGTGAACGCGGCCGCGTAATGTCTCCCATTAATACTTAGATACATACATTTTTTTATTCACACACAAATGAATTTCCCTACCTATATTGTACCGTATATGAAATAAGAACATAATAAAATCATAAACATAATGATATTTATATATGATAAATAAAAATATATTAAATGAAAATAGCACCTATCTTTTCTTCACTCTTTTGGAGGGTGCGTATGGTAGACTCATTCACGTGATACTCGCGGCTAAGTGATGTTATGCTCATACCACCACGCAACTTATCTAGAATCTTTATTTTTTCGGCTAATGTCATAACCTTACGACTTTTCTTCTCTTCACTATCACTTGCAGATGCTTCACGTTTTGGTGCCATACTGCTGTCTAAGGGTAATAGCAAAACAACGGCAAAATACGACGAAAACAATCCAACACAACTTCACTGAACTTAACGCATTAGTGGGACTGAGGCAAAGGGTGATGCGAGGGGTGACGCGAGAGGGAGGGAGATGCGGGAGTGTTGGAGAGTGTAGGAGAAAACACTAGAGCGCGCATTGGCACGCGTACAATACTACTGTATTAGAGCGTGTTTGGCGGACCGTTTATAATCAAATTTTCCGCTTTCGGCAAATAATTGTTCGCATTTATTTTCCGGTGTATAAGCAAATTCGCGCTGGATAAACACGCGTTGGACGAGAGTTTACTATATATATATGATACACACAGACCGTGCATGGAACAAGGAACTCTTCTGGGAAAATTAAATCCACTATAGTCCGAATAAGTAATGATAAATGACAAACAGTATAGTTTTTCTTTTCCATGATGTTAGCCCGACATGGACAACGGGTCAAATATATATATATATATATATATATATATATCCCATATACAGGGTGTTCATAAAGTCCCTATCTATTTCAGTGAAAACGTAGCAAAAAGGGTAAAATTCAATAACAATATAAGAGAAGGCATACATTTAATGAATACTTAAGCATATGATTCTACATGAGCACCATCAGTATTTCTAGAGTTCGAATCTGTCAGCAGCACTGCGAAACACATTTTGGAGCATGACATGGGTTATTTTTGTAACTGCTGTTACGATACGAGCACGTAAATCTTGCAGATCTGTAACCCCCGTCTGAAAGACGTTTGATCTGATAAGGCCCCATGCAAAGAAATCCAAGGGCGTTAGGTCAGGAGATCGAGCCGTCCAGGGCCTGTTGCCTCCACGTCCGATCCACTGATTCGGAAATTGTTCATTTAAGTACTCCCGAACAATGTTTGCGTAATGACTAGGGCGGTCAAAAGTCAATAAAGTCAAATTGTTTCCTATGGGGCACTTTTCGCTGAAACGACTGAAAATGCAATAAAAACACCTGTAGGGGGTATATTACCAAAGTTAATAGGTCAACCAAAAGTCAACTTTTACCTGTTAGGTCAAAAAATAGCAATGAGGTAAATAAAGTCAATTTTTTGGAATAAATAATTAAAATAACTAAAAATTGGAAGGAAGGAATTGTTTGCTGAAATAGGAACTCCTCCAGAACCGATTGTAACACGTTGGGCAAGCTGGCTGAACGCTGCTTTTTATTATGCAGACAATTTTCCAAATGTGAAGACAATTGTGGAAAATTTTGAAGATGAAGGAATCATTGTTCAGAAGGCTAAAGAGAGTGTTGCTAATGAAAAACTGCCAAAGCAACTAATGTCAATCAAAATGAATTATAGTTTGATTGCTAGCTTAGTGACAAGGATGGAAGCATCTG